>VYZU01004187.1:145641-175801 GCA_013401355.1 Ceyx cyanopectus
CAGCTTCTTGTTGAAAAGAAATAAGGCAATGGCAACTTGAACAGTGTGGCAGTATGCAGCATTTTTTTTCTACCTTTGTATTTACTTGGCCAGACAGGTTTTAAATCTTTATTCAAGTTTTTGCCTATATAGCCTTGATTTGATGGCTGTTTCATTCACTTTATAGAACGAAGAGGAAATGCTTAGATTGGCTTGCAAAGCATTTTGTAGCTCTGATTTGCAAGGTATTGTTCAGTAAATACAATGTATTAGCTGAAATACGTAGAAAAATCCTGAGGTTTTAATCACAATGTTCAGAGTTCATCTTGGTTTACATCCAGCTCTTGGCTCTTCAAAGCAAAACTTGGGGATCAGAGCCCAGGCAAGCTTTTGTCTGCTGAAGCTGGCTTTTCCCATTGTCATCGTCTGGTTTCCACAGCATTTTGTTATTTGAGTGCTAAGAGAGTAGGGCTTAGCAGTTTAAACAATGTAATTGGGGAAATAAAAATATTTATAGAACACGTAGTTCCACTGGTGCAGGTTTTCATGGCAATGTGACTTACAAGTGAGAAAGAGAAAGGGAATGATGTTGGGGGGCAGGGGGGGGAAGCACTTTGGAATGTAATCCAACATTTTCTTCATGCCACACTCTTTGCTGTAGAAAGGTATACAACAAACTCAGCCCCTAGTGTTTTTCCACAGGATCTGAAATCTTGTTCAGGTTTGTTCATAGGTAATTTGGTTCTAGTGCTTAGGCATATAAGAAGCCTGCTCAGCACAGCCCTTTGCCTAAGTGCTTGTCAGATAAGACAACATCCATGGACTTTGCAGCCTGGTACCTTCATGTAACTGCATTTGTACTAACTCTTGTTGTGCCAGGAAAAAGTCTTGTTCAGTAGGTTCTGGCTTCTCCCTTCCCTGGCCTTCATTCACAGAAGATCTCATCTTGTCTTCCTCCATGGTTTTTACACCCACAGCCTTCCTGGCCCTCTGCACAATCAGCTGCTGCTTGTTGTGGCTACCAACATCTGGCCTCACTTTCCAATTGGCTGTACAGTGAAGGCCATCTCTTGTTTCACAAGTGATTTTTCACCTGCCAGAAGTCTGTCCATAATTTTATGAACGTGTTAAGGTACTAAGGCCCTGGAAAGAAGTGGTCAAGACTTTCCCAGGCTTCCTGTTGCTTATGTCCATAGCCAGCCCTTTGTGCTGACAGACAGCTCCTGGCAGCTGCAATGGTGTATTTTAATTTTGTTCTCTGAATTTTTTAAACTGAATCAGGCCATAATCTTGTGCATCTGAGAAATGGTGCTGTTGTCTAATACAGAGAAAGGAAAATGAGCAGGGCCCAGGGAAGGGTGTTCTTTCTGCAGCAGTGACAGGTTGGATGAAGTATTTGAGCTAAGCATGGACAGAGAGAGCATGTGTACCTATATTCCGTTAATACATCTGAAAAACAATGACAAGTGCTTCCACCTAAACTTTTATCTGAGTCACCACTTTTTATATACAGATACTTTTCTTGCTTCACAACAGGAATACCGAGAAATAAGCCCTAGACCTTTTGTAAACCTTTCCCCACCATCATTAGGGCTGATTCTGTGCAGCATATTTGTTCAGCATAGAAGGTTGGTTCCCCAAAGGCTTTAGGCATCTGGGCTGGTCCAGACAACTTTCTCTCATCTTGCAGAGCAACACAGACCAGGAACAGCAGACACATGCAATCCCATTTATTTAATAAAGAGGAGGGCTTCTGCAGATAGCTTTGTGGAAATCCATATGCTTCGCTGTGGTTAAGCTACCAGAGGCAACATTTAGAAGCTGTGTTCTGTATTTAGCAAGATGACATCTGACTTCCAGAATGCCTGAAGGAACAGGCCACTGAACTCCTGTTGAAAGTCAGCATGAGCTGGGAGCCTGGCTCCCTGATCTTCCTTTGAGAATTCCAGCATGTGTATGTAATTAGTCACATTTAAATGTCTGTATTTATTCAGTGTCCCCAGCTGCTCCTTCAAGTGCTGTCTTATGTCTTGTCTCCTAAGTTTAAAAAAGCTTGGAAACATCTGCTTTGGAGAGCTCCCCTCTTCCCCCCACCCCTCCTTTTTGTCTCCACCACCAGTAAATCTATATAGCTAAATAATAGCTATATGGGTGTAGTTGCCACTGCTGTCTTTCCTATCTAGTAACACAATTTTCCAGTAAGCTATTGATAAGCCTACAAATACATTAACAATGATGACATTTTATGTGATAAATGAAGCATTTGTGCTCTGCTGTAGCAGATATGACTGTTCTGCATTAATTCATGAACTCAAATGCCATGCAATTGTCTTGAGAGCTCTACAAGGTATATTCTCACCGTGTGGAACAAAATTAAATGGAGTGTTTACAAGAGCAAACAGAAAGGAAGCAATAAGTAGATGTGACATCCCCAAAATAAACACTTCAGGGGTCATTAAGAGAACAGTGGTTGAGCTGTGGGCATTTAAGAGCCCTTAAAATGGCTCTTAAGACCTTAAATCTTTTAAAAAGGCCCTGCGAGGAGAGAGGTAAGGAGGAAGGTGGTGTTTGTCAAGTGTGGTTAAAGCAGAAGTTCTCTGCCTAGGACTGGGAGTGCTGGGACTCTGTGGTTGTTCTCCAGCCTTCTCTGACATGTGAATAGAGCACAGAGTTCAGGAGCAGCACTGACCTTCCTCTCTGATTGCTCACCCCAGAGATGTGAATTTCTTTGTTCACGAGCTGTTGTGTGGGCAGCACGTTGCTGGCAGGTTGGTAATCAGCACCCTGCACCAGTCTGACTTCATGGAACTGCTAAAGATTCTCTTATGCAACATGGTGTTTCTAAAGTGAAGGGAAATTCTGCTCGTTTTGACAATTTGGGCAGGTTGGCCTCTATGTTTGAGAGAGACAGGGACCTACTGGAGAGAGTCCAGTGGAGACCTATGAGGGTGATTAAGAGACTTGAGCATTTCCCCTATGAAAAAAGACTGAAAGAACTGGGGCTGAATAGGCTTGAGAGGAGAAGACTGAGAGGGACCTTATTAATGTTTACAAATACCTGAGGGGTGGGTGTCAAATAGAAGGAGCCAATCTCTTTTCTGTAGTGCCCAGCAATAGGACAAGGAACAATGGGCATAAACTGGAGCGTAGAAGGTTCCGTCTCAACATGAGGAGGAACTTCTTTACTCTGAGTGTGACAGAGCCTGGAACAGGCTGCCCAGAGAGGTTGTGGAGTCTTCTCTAGAGACTTTCAAAATCCATCTGGATATGTCCTGAGCAACATGCTCTGGGTGATCCTGCACTGGCAGGAGGATTGGACTCTATGATCCCTAGAGGTCCCTTCCAACCCCTAACATTCTATGATTCTATGTTTAACTGGTCACAGCTCTTGAAGGGCAAAGCCATGTATCTGGCGACAGTCTAGTTGGAGGGCTCCCATAATGGTCATTCCTGCTGGTGGATTATCAGTCTGCATCCTAATCTAATAGGAAAATGTGAGCCCATTCTGTCTGGAGAAGGTTTGCTTTGTCACCTGTGATTGCAGTTGGAGTCACCTTGAAAAACTACAGGATTGGAGCTAGTCCTTCAATCATGGAATATATGAAAATGCTTTTGTATAAAATAAAAATATACAGGCATCATCTTTGTCATCTGAGAATCTTCCTTGATTAACTCCCTTGTTTCCTGCGTTTCTCATTTGCATGGGAGGTAGTTTACTTTCCTGTATATAACTATCTCATCAGATCTCAGGAACAGGTAAAGAGTCTAGAGAGTTGTATTCAAGTGAGAACTTGCATATGCAGGGCTATATTGTATATGTGATGCTGAAGACCAGATTTTGTTGGCTTTCTGTCATGGCTTTATCTCTGCAGGTAAGAATGGAAAGAGGGAGTGCAGGAAGGGTACCCAACAGAGCTTTTTGATAATGTTTTTCTGTGCACACTGGGACCCATTAGCTTGATGTAATTTCTTTAGTCTTTCATAGTATTCCAGTTTTCTATATACTATTCATAGTATTCCAGTTTTCTTTAATAGGTGGTGGTAGTTTTGGGCGGACTCTGGTTCCTTGTCAATGGTGCAGAGCAGGCTTTATTCTTCTCTTGAGCATGGTGTGCCTTACTGTGTTTTCCTTTCCAAATGAGAGGTGGTGTTCGGAAGGGAAGTCAGCAGGAACCTGGAGGTGCTTCCTCACGGAAGCAGTTTGCTGATGACTCTTGTTTTGTTACTCTGTGAGGCAGCAGTGCTCAGTCTTGGGCTCTTTATGGTGTGCTGGATGGTGCAAGGCTGCAGCTTGTGTTGAGTTTGGAAGTGGCCTGAGGGCAGAGCTGGCAGTGAGTGCTTTTCTGGTTATGTTACAGCTCTTGGTGCTCTTTGCCTACGTTCAGAGTGGGTCCCTGAGCCACCTTGGCTCTTGGGTTTGCTCCTTCCAGATTCAGAGAGCATATGTTTGTGTGTTGCTTTAGAGAAGTTTCTACTCCACTGCAGAGACTTAGAGCACATGGCCAGCTTCGAACTTGCTTCAGGATCTAATGAAGCTTAATTTTCTGTCTGAAATATGAGCTCAATTGGCTGGGGGTGGGAAATTGTATTGCTGACTACAAGCAGGCCAGCTTAATGTCTGCATCAATCAGGTGACCACGCAGTATTTTGAAAAAATTTAACTTGTGTTTGCTGGTGGTAGGGAATACTGATTAGAGCATGAAGTGGTTTCAGGGCTTCATTTTCCATAAAACTCATGGATCCAATGAAATGTGTGACAGTTGCCTTTGCTTAGAGAGCAGAACCCTGCAACAAGCTGCAACTTTTCCTGCAGGATTGCATCTTGGTCATGCTTTTAATCTTGTATGTGTTTCATAACAAACTGGGAGGGGAGAAGTGCTCAGAGATTAAATCATGTTGTATCTGGTATTTTTATCATGTAGTGCTGCAATACTGTGGGTTTTGGGGGGGTAGGGAGAGGAATAGAGAAGGAATGGATACATGTCTCTGTCCACAGCTTTAGCATGGTACATCTTTGTTGTGGGGTTTTTTGTTTTTTTTTTCCTCCTTCCCAGCTTTGGTAACACTGCAGTTACATTGCCTGCCATCTAAGGTCCTCTTCCCTTGACTTCTCCATCCCTATTTAATCTTCTTGACTGTTTTGTAGCCTAAATCAAGTTTAAATTGCATATTCTCAATCAAACCTCCCCGTATCTATCTCCTGTTGCTGTCAGGTTTCCCACTAAATGAAGTTTCAGTTTCACCCATCTTTGTTTTGGATTCAACATTTCTTCAGTGTTTCTCCTCTGTTCAAGAAATTTGTTTACTCAAATCACAAGTATTTTATTATCTATAATCCTAATCAAAAGTGAATTCTTTGATTAGATCCTTTGGCAGTAGTCCACCTCCAGCAGAACATGTTTTAAAGTACTCACCATTTGGAGATTGAATCGTCATCACATGAGTCTCTGGAATGTGTATAAAACTGAGGTTTTAATTCAAGACTGCCGTGTAACTCTTAAAAAGAAGTTAGTCTGTTTCAACAGTAAGTGCCACTGTTTAAATAATGTGAAAGCACTTCCTGGTTTACCCAGAATAAACACAGTCTGGGATTATAAATGGAGGCAACTTATTCAAGCATAAATCCTTTTGATAAATACCTTTTAAATGCACTTGAGGCCACAGTGTTAGGGTGCTTAGAGAACATTCCTGTATTATCCATATTTGTAAGAGATGAGTGGCTTTTGAGAATTGCTGACAGTTTGCTGACATACCCACAACATCTGAAGTTTTTACTTTAATGTCCTTTAATGGTGATCAGCTGGAGTAGTTCACTTAGGTTGAGGTGGGACCCTAGGAAATGTTGGTCAGGGAATAGTGGTCAGCTGTCCTGCATCATGACCTCTATCAAAAGGCTCTTTGAAGCACACTGTATTTAGCATAATGCAAAGGTAAATTCATATGTTGTTTCTTTCTGAATGACTATTGGAATTTCTGCTGCTTCTGAGGCAGGCACCATCCACGCTGGTGAAGTGTCCATAGCAGCAGTGTGATGGGGCACGACTTGGAAATCATACTTTTAACTACAAGTTTACCTATTGCTACAAGAGCAAGACTTGCCAACATGATATATTTAGGCAGCAGAAGAGGAAACTGGGGACATTGAGGTATGATAGGAATAGGGAGGCTGGAGGGTAAAGGGGAAGTAGAAGGGCCCCAGGTGTTGAAGTTGGTGGTTTTTTTGCAAGTATAAGGAGAGTAAAGACATGGTACACAATGCAAAGGAAACACCCTCCAGTAGCTCTTGTTCACAGAACTATTTGTTGAGAGGAAGTTTCTGCAAGAAGTCTGACAGTGGCAACAATGAGAAAATATCACTTTGCCTACTCCATCTGGGTGACTGGAAAGCATGGTCACGTTTCTAGTTACAGTATTGTACTGGGAGCACAGCTGGTTGTGTACTACGAGCAACTTCCTTCAGGAGTCCACAGTGTTAAAATCACCTGGTGTTTACTGTAATCCCACCACCACCTTCTTGATGTAAATCTTTGGTGCTGCTTTCTGGCATTTTCAGTAAGAGTTGATTGTGAAATATTTAATCTGTGTTGCTAATTATATATTTGTAATGCATAAAGCACTTGTGGGAAAGATTAAAAGTCTTTTAATATACAATATAATTTAATAGCAGTTTGAGACCAGTCATTTTCATTGTCCCACTCTTTTTCCTTCCCACTGTACAAAGTAGTTTGCTGGTTCCTCCTTTAATCATTTTGTTCTGTCAAATGCAAAGAGAAAAGGGAAGTACTTTGAAAGAAAATGCAAGATACCATTCTGACAAGCACAGAAATCAGCAAGGAGCCTGTGCAGCAGTGTCTGCAATTAATTTTAACTCATTTTACAGTTGACTTGATTCCAAGATGATGGTTTTGTAATAATTTCATACCAGGTTCAAACAGAAGCAAGAACTCAGCTAGACTCTCTACAGCTGCTGCACATGGTGTTGCATTTTTAGTTGTTGACAGTCTGCCTGTTGTCCAGTTTCCTCCCCTAAACATGGTGTTGGGAGGAGATGGCACAGTGCTGTGGCTGACTCTCACTATATATGTTCTGTTAAGTCAGTGGTGCTCCAATTTCTACACAGCCATTGGATTTACCAAAAACTGTTAAACCTGGAGTATCTTTTGAGATCTCTACCACTTTTTCAAACTTTTTGAAACTTGCCAATCAATTCCAAAACATCATCCGTGAGACCGTTGGCCAAACATAGACAGAAAGCATTTTCTCATAAGCCTCCATCATCAGGAGCAGGCTAAAAGGGATGATGTTAAACTTGGTAAAGTTCATAGAAAAGCTACAGGAGGAATTGAAGACCTGATAATCAGCTTGCAGTGAATGAGTGCTTGATTTATGCAGGAAAAACTTCAAAGTGATGAAAACACAGTATGTGTGACATTCAAGGGAGAGTCCTTCTGATTGTATGGTTACTTATTCTTACCACAGTGATGCCAAAATGTTAAAAGCTAAAGGCTAATCTACTGGGAAAGATGTACTAAATTACTTTTTAAAAAAAATCATTTTCTTTTTGAGTCATGATCATTAATCAGTGAACAGTTTCCTGCAGAACATTGTAAGGCTATTTTAATCATTATGAGTCCTTTAAGTCTCAGTTTCTTTCAGGAGGGTGCTCTGGAAATGCAATAGACATCATGAATTTGTTGCACAACTTGACTAGGTGACAGCTTTCATCACTGTCATGAAAGAGACTGGATTATGTGATCCCAATGATCCCTTTTAGTCCCAAAATATGAGGAGAAACTTAATGCAAGTATGAACTGTTTGTGCAATAGCTGGAATTATAAAGCTGATGTGGACTCGTAATTACAGCTGGTTATACCAGAATGCCTACCTGACCATGCCCTCATTTGCATCTTGTTTTTCCCTAAGAAGATCTAAAGTGGCAAGACACTAAAAACATTTTTTTTTTTTTCAAGGGCACTTACTTTGCATTGGTTTTTATCATGAGAGATCTTCATGCTGTACAAACAACAGTATAACCAGCAGCTGGTGAAGTGGAGCCTCCTTTGAATGCAATACCAGAGGTTTTAGCTGAACCTAGGACTTGACTGACCTTTCAGGGTAGAAAGTAAAATGGGACAGTGTGGCAGTGGAATATATATATAATGCTTTGCTCCTGGTAGGGTATGAGGTTAACTATTCTGCTGTGCTATCATTATTCAAGAAATCTCACATGGTGCTTTATCCCATTCAATTGGTTGAGGCATTTTTCTTCCACTAAAAGTCTGTGCCTTCCTCTTCAGGCACCTGCTGGGTATTGTTCTGTCCTAATTCAGTACTAGGCCATCACTCAAAAGTCTAAATTCAATGCTGAGAGGTTTTTTTGGTTGCTTTTTTGTTGGTTTGGTTGGTTTTTTTTCCTGAAGCACTACCTATAAGACACTATGTCTGTATGTTCTGTATGAGAAGAAAGCATCAGGCAGAATGTATTACAAAATGTGCTTTTTGATACCCATGATGTTCGTGCTTGTTGGAATGAATAGCTCTATCTACCTTAGTGTAAAAAGCTTAGCTAAATTAAACTTAACAAGCCTGATCTGTATGTTGCTGTTTGGATACCCGAAAAAGACTCTAGAGATCTGCTTTCTGCCTCTCACAAACTTGGTATATCTGAATGCTGATTTGGACTGAACATTGCTGTACTTTTTTATTAAAACATAGTTTTTGAGGATATAATGCCTTGATTTCACTGTTAAATACCAGATACTGTGATTTTTTTTTATTTTTTTTTTTTACCTCCCCTACTTGATTACTGCCTTGTCTGTAATCACAATGAGATATGTTAACTTTCCAGTTATGTAAATCCAGACAGCATGAAGTTATTACTATTACTTCTTGAATTCTAGTTGGAGAGCATTTTCATGTTAACTGTGACACAATTTGTATAACCTCAGCCCAGTTCTCTTATCAAAATGAATTCAGTGCATCAGCATTAATTTGGGACTTAGCTGGCAACTTAACTGCCATCAGGTTTCAGTAGTGGTGATGAATCAGCTTAATTTGAATTCCTTAATGAAAGTATTGCATGTGTAGGAAAGATCTGCCCTTTAATAAGTATTGTTAATAAAGATCCCAGATCATCTGATTATTCCCATAAATGTAACCAAGAGCTGCTCTGAGTTGTTTCAAGTTGTGTTTTTAAAGCATTAAAAGTTCCACCTACCTCGGGTGCGCCAAGGCGTGCCCAATACAGAAGGCTGTAACCTCCATATAGTGTTTGTAGACACCTTTGATTGTTTTCTAGGTCCATAAATAATTACTTCCTTTCTTTTTAAACTCTGAGCTATTTGTGTTTTGGTGTGTTATTTTTCACTTAGAAAGGTATATTTGCCACTAGAATATATCTAATTAAATATATGATGTGAGAATCTGTGTAAAAGAGTTTTCACAGATTTATTTATTTGAGAAATCATTATACTTGGACTGGGTAGACATGAGAAAAAAAACCAGCTGGCATTTGATTCTGTTGGTGCCAAGGCTCTTGTTAAACCATCTCATTCTCTTGCCTTCCCTCCCTGTCTGCACCACTGCATTACCCAAATGTTACTTTGACTTGATCCAGGCTCCCAGGTGATGCGTTCCCTTGGTCCAGGAGTTCTGGGTTGTCCCCTGTGGTTCAAGTGTGCTGTGGCATGAGATTTGGATGCTTTCCTCTAATCTTCTGTACTTTGTGCTCTCCTGGTTGTTACAGATGTCTGTCTGTTCTGGTCACTTAACAGCATATCCAAATTTGTATTTAAAATAGTACCATCTCTGGCCAGCCTGAGACAGTTGTTTGGCTTGGCTCCTCTCTGCACTTTGGAGGAAATGCTTGCTCACCAGCTGGGTAGGAAACCCCTACGTAAGTTAAGGACATGCTTCAGTTTTGCTGTTTTGCTTCTTATTGTTGAATATAGGTGCCTTTTTTCCTTCTCTCTGAATCAGGTTCTTTAGAGCTTCTGGTGTTAACTTCTACCTCTCTTTTTTTACTTGCCTCAGAATCAGATCCCTGCCAGTAGATTCATAGGTTCATAGATATTAGGGGTTGGAAGGGACCTAGAAGATCATCTAGTCCAACCCCCCTGCCTGAGCAGGATCACCTAGACCAAGTCACCCAGGAACAGATCCATGCGGGTCTTAAGTGTCTCCAGAGATGGAGACTCCACAACCTCCCTGGGCAGCCTGTTCCAGAGCTCTGGCACCCTCACTGAGATAAAGTTCTTCCTTGTGTTGACCTTGAACCTCTTCTTTGGGTGATTACCAAGTGGTAACTTCTGCCCTATCAAGTACCACGCTCTGTCTTTGGGATTAATTTCAGTAACTCCAAAACTAGCCACTTCATTTTGTCTTCCTTGTTGTCATAGTGTAGAAAATCCATCTAATGGCTGTGGCTGCTGCTGGCAGAGGGGGCAGGTGAGGACGTGGCCATGCCGCTTGCAACTGTGCTGCTGCATGTGGCCAGTGCCACGTGGGTGCTGCCTGACAGGAGGGGTTGTGCTGTATGCAGACAGCTCCTTCCTGGCAGCAGGTTAAACTTGGATAGGCCTCAAGTCAGAGATGATTGCAGTTTGCTTTCTATAAACCCTGTATATCCCACAGAGCATTCTGTATGTCTTCTTGACACTGACCTATGCTTCTACTCAGAGAAAAGCAACGTGGGAGATTTTTGTCACTTCATTATGTAGCCATAACAGCCTGTGTCCAACTCCCATGCTGCCTTTTGGATGCTGGTCTTCTTGCTTTCCTTATCTGGCCATACAGACAGTATCCTGGTGTTTCTATTTCATATCAATGTAGGCCACAGTCAGCTCGGCTCAAGCTCTTGTCTAGGCTCCAGTTGTTTGCTGCATACTGTAATAGTCATTGTTCTGGGGTTTACTCATGTTCTTCACCACTCTGCTTTAACTAATGCTTTTGTACCTGCCTTTATGCAGTGACCCATTCCTTGGCTTCCTGCCATGCTACCTCACATTCAAATTTCTTCATTTTCTCTACAAGAGCCAATAACAGTACTGTCATTACACTATTTTATCCTTATGTGATTTTACCTCTTATGTGTGTGTATGTGTGTGTATTGCTATTACTTTAAAATTTTTTCATACTCCTTACTTTGCTGCAGCTTGTATTAGGGTCTCCTGTCTCCTCTGAAAATCAGCATGTGCTAGAAATAACTCCTTCTGCTTACTTACCCTTTCTCCTTACACTCTCAACGTTCAGCTTTCGCTCCCTGTTAATATCTGAGGTTGCAAGTCCGAGACCAAGGCAGGAGGAAATGATGATGTCAGTGCCAGTAATAGTCACTAAATCAGTGCAGTTCAAAATTTCAGCAAGCTGGTGTCTTTGTTCAAGACCTCAGAGTGCTGTTATGGAGGATAATTTAACCATTTTTTATATTAACCTAACTAAAAACTTCTCTGAAATGGCTTTTAGGAAGCTTGCAACTCTTCTGTAATTGACTCATAAACTGGCTTAACTGCTAATGGATTAACTCCTTGTCCTTCCAGAACAGGATGGCTGACACCCACTTCTTAGTCTGTTCTCTTTATTTAGTACAGAGTACAGATGGTACTCTGTAAATGTGTGGTTTTGGAAATCTTTCTAGAGCTGATATTGGGACACAAATTGGCTGTTCTGAACCGTAGCATGGAGGACAGCTGCCATATTCATAGCAGAAAGAGGTCCATGTGATTTTTTTTAAAAACTATTAAATGTTTAGATTACTACTAATGTAAAAAAAAAAAAAAAAAAAAAAAAGCAAAGCAGTTTATTTGAAGTTATAATGGTTTTAGGGATGTCTGTGTATTGACAATATTTCTTCCTTACATTCAATGAAACAGTAGCTCCATTTAAGTGTTCAATTAAACCAAAGAGGTTGAGGAGATAGTGGGATGTCAAAGGTTCTGTTGTTTGTAAGTCAGAACATGTTTGTTCACCAAAATAAACAACAACAAAAAAGGAGGAAATTCCTGTGGGAAATTCCCAGTACGTTAGAACCTTTCAGAGGAAGCTTCTCTATTCCCAGTACAAAACCCATGCAGATGAGAAGAGTAATAGGGATTTTTGTTTTGGTACAAGATCATTTCCAAAAATCAAGGAATAGGTACAGTTAAAGTCCTCTTTTACTAGAGGTCACTTAGTGGGAGTGGGCATGATGCTTTGTCTATACATGTTCATTGAGATGACAGAGGCTTGACTCCACACATGGGTGCAGTATTGCTGACCTCCATTTTCTTTGCAGACAGGAACAAGGCAGAGCCGGAGTGAGGATTGCTAAAGAAATTTTGAGGAGTTTGGGACATAACTATCTTGATATTTTCAGTAATGGAGGCAGAGTGTAATTTAAAACCAGAACTGAAAAAATTGAGTAAATTATTGCCTTGTTCCAAGAGAAATGGGCCACTTAATCAGCCTCTTGGCAGAAAAAAGTTGTGTGTTTAAGTCCTGATGAAGATTCAGTAGATTACTTTGTAGAAGTGAAGAGGAAATGCAGAGTTTGTCTGATGCTACACCAACAGCAGCTCAGATAGAACATTTGGTCAGAGGACCAAGGACACTGTCTCTAAGTGTGTCCAGTAGGAGATGAGTTATAAGAGTAATCCTATGGCTATATGCTCTCCTGGCCTCTAGAAACTTAGGAATCCTGATTAGGATTTCTGACCTAAACGTGGGGCCTTTGTGCATAGTAGTGGTAGCAAGTTAAGCAAGATCAAGGGAGTAAAAAGGAGGCCTGGGAACAGCTTCTGCTTGCAGTGGAATCCAAGTCAATTCACTGGTCTGAGAGCAGCTGGCATGTCCCAGCACAGTTGTGTGGTTGGCCAAGGTACACATGGAATTATGTTGTGCACCTCAAAGTTTCTCTTAAACCACAGGGAATGAGTAAGGAGCTCGGATCGTGATTCAAGGCTACACTGAAAGAAAAGGACATTGAAGAATGAACTGAAAGTGGCAGGGAAAGGAGAAAACCTCTTCTTTACTGTCAGACCACATGAAAAGACTGAACAACGCTATGATGAAGTTAAAGATGAATAGCCTATTTTATGTGCCCTGAGAAGCCCATTCATGAGGGGAGACTGTTCAAAGGTGCTCTGTTACCCCTGGAAGACAAGGTACTTGGTATAGTACATATGTCAAAAGATGACCCTATAGGCAGTTAATAAAAAAAACAAACCAAAATGAAAACAACAAAACATCCAGGGAAAAAAACCACACACACTCAAAAAAATAACCACAAACAACCAGAAACAACCCCCATAAAACCCAACAGAAAAAAAAAAGAGGGAGATACAGGGAGAATTAAAGTCTCATACTCAGTGCTGGGGATTGTACCTTACCAAACAAGTACTTGGCCTAAGCCAAAAATACATTATTTTGATGATAACTCTGACAAACCTGACACAAAGTTTGCTTTTAAGGTGATACTTCTCTGTCTGGTCAGGCTTACCACACAAAGTAGTGAGTGTTTGAGTAATAATGGGATCAGTAGAGCAAGGAAGGAGGAACAAGTCTTTTGTGTTTGAAATGACGCAGAGAAGAATCTGAGTACAGCCAAAACATACGAGTATGAGATGGGAGAAAGCCTCCAGATAAGGAAATGAAAGAGAGGTGGAACAAGAGGAAGCTGGTAATAAAGGATGAATAAGATAGATAAGTAAACTTGGCAAGTGTTAAGATTGATCCCAGCATGTATGTGAAAACAATTAAAATGCATGTATTATGTACTGTGATAGAAAGCTGGATTGTGGAGGGAAAAAAAAAAAGGTGTATTTCTGTTGAGGAATTAGAGAGAGAAACCAGTCAGATTTGAGAAGAAAGAATGGGAACTGTGTGCCATTCTCTACCCTAGCTTAAAACTGAGGGAAGAACTGAACCTGACTTGGTACACTGGAAGTGATTTGGTCTGGAAAAACAGTAAATATGGATACACAGTTATGTCCCTTCTGGTTTATCTTCTCCGTGTCTGGTTTTATGTTGGTTGTCCACTCGGGTGCATGAGGGTGCTGATGACATGTGCATCCTGAACTAATCAGACTCTAATTTAAAATAAATTTTTGTGATTCCAAGGAAGGGGTGTGGAACGCCTACAGGCTTGGATTGTCCTGATGTTTCTCGCTTGTGTTAAGCCTGGTTTTGAGTATGATTGTGTAGGGACTGTCTCAGAGACTACTACCTCTGCCCCTCAGAGGTAGGGAGAAACACCCTGTGCTGTTGAGAATTTTTTCTTTTTTCAAAACCTTCTCCCCCTGCCTCCCTCTCTACTTCTGTACTCATGTAATCTAAAGGTAAGAGGGCATGCTCATGGTGTGTTTGGTTTTGAGGTTTTCTTTTTACCCTCTGGGAATTTTCCATAGCTTATTTACTCATGTGAAGGTCTTGTCATGAACCAAGTTGAAAACTGAGATGTCTTGTTCCTTGAAACCTCTTAATTCTATAAACCAAAAGCAAAATATAGTGAGGCAGATGCATTGGGATTTTCCCATATGACCCAGCAGTAACCTCAGCCCAGCCAGGCTGGCTGTGAGGGATAGCTCACCCTGCCCCAGCTGGACTCCAGACACCCAATGATCAGAAACTACCAGTTGGGCAGAAGAGAATCTAGCAGCCACCAGGCATTGTCCTCTGGGGCCTGATGAGTTGACTTGTAATTCTTGAATGATCTTGATTGCCTAGGCTCTTGGGTTTATTCGTTATTCTAGTACGTGTGTGTTAAATTAATTTGGCAGTTGACTAGAGCAAAGGCATTTCACTTTTATTGGCTTTATTCACTGCTTCCCAGCATGTTACGTGTGTCGTTCCTCCCCCCCCCAGATTATAGTGTTGCTATACTTTTTAATTTTTCATCTAATCCAGATATGAACTGTCAGTTTTAATAATAATGTGATGCCCATGTGGCAGAACTGAGACTCCATTTTGCTGTATCTCTGACTAGCTGTCATTTTGTCCTAGTTCTTTGCCTGCCTGCCAATTAAAGGCAGTATTTTGGTATTAGGTTGGAAAAGGAGGAGTGTTAATTTACCTCACGACTTTCCCGTGACTGAAGAAAATGGCTGTGACAAAAGCAGCTCCAGGATTACAGTTTCCTGCAGCTAATGAGGGTGTAATAACATGAGTCAGCCAGACCTGTGCCTTGTTGAATTTTATTGTCTCTCTCCACAATACCGAGTAAGAGAGAAGAACCAGAATGAGCCTCCCTCCACACATAGCCTTCCTTCCTCAAAATCCTAAGTCTTCAGTCTTTTGCCTGCTTTCTCCCAACACCTTAAACAATGATAGCTTTTCAATTACCTGAAAGGCTTGGGATGTAGGTCATGTCAGCGTCTGTTTCCTGTTTTCCCACATCTTGTTTCTTTCAAGGTTGTTTTTGCAATTCTTACTCCAACTGCACACAAAGAAACATCTCGCTCTTAAGTCATTGTGCCTGCATGAGAACATCTGTGTATTTGGGGTGTTTGTTTGTCTGTTTTTGTTTGGGGTTTTTTTCCCCTCAAAGAACATACAAACTACCCTACTGTGTTGAATGCCCCTCTAATGTAGCATAGTGCTGCTTCTGATATTTGCTGGTGAGTGATACTTCAAATATGGTGGGATTGCTCCGTGTTGCAACCTTTTCAATTGGCAATTTGGGCTTTCCAGAGCTGGAGGAGGCTTCTGGACTATTAAGCTGTAATAGCTGCCTACAAACCTACACTCCGTGAGTTCCCGTAGTCCTGGTTTCAATCCATGTATTCTTTTGGCCTCCACAATTTCCCGTGGCAATGTTTTGCAATTTCATTATGCATTGTGTGGAAAAAAGTACTTCCTTCTGTTTATTTTAAACCTGCTGTCTGGTAATTTCATTATGTACCCCTTAATTCTTATTTTGTGAGGAAATGTTCTTCACACCATTCATTATTTTGTGAGCTGTTCATGAATGGATAACTTCTGTTTTTCAAGCTGGAGAGTACAAATCTGGGAGAGCCATGAGTGACTGGAAGTCATACTGTTGTTCCTCCCTGTTTGTTTTGTAGAGCATGCACAATTCAAGATGCAAGTGCCCAGTGATGTATGTTGCTGTATTCTCTCCAACCAGCTAATGATACTATTTGTCTTTTTAATAATTGCTGATGGTTGAGGAGATAATGACAGAGGGCTATCCACAAAAAAATAAAATAAAATCTTTTATGTGGTAATACTCCAATAGATCCTGTCATTGTATATCTGTATACTTAGGGTATGCATTTTTTCTCACGTGGGTAACTTCACACTTTTCATCATTCAAATTAATCTGTGATTTTACTGTGTAGTGATTTATAAGCTCTGCGTGTCCTCAAGCGTATTTCCTGCTGAGATCACTTTCTATTGTCTCCATACTCTTGAAAGGACTGCTTTTATTAAAACAGACATCATACTCTCAGAGCATGTTTTCTCTGTGTTTAAATTTTACATCATTCTTCCAGTATGGATGAGAGCTGTCTTGGAAGCCATTCATCAAGAGTAGAAAACTGGCTGACTTGAGTTATTGCATTTTAAGGAACGCATGGGCTGCCTTAAGGAAGCAGTGAAAGGGGTGGAAGGTTTGACACTTGGTGTCCAGTTTTCTGTTCAAACAGGAATGTTTTCAGGCCAACTCTCCTGTCCTAAAAGAATTACCAGCAATCATGCTGTGGCTCACTGGCAGTGTGAATATAGTCACAGTAGTGTCAAGACCCCTAGAAGGGGAGAGGTCTGTATTGTTCTCATAAGAAAATTAAGCTGGACCTGCCTCTTCATAAAGGCTTTCTGCGGGTACTTGGGGGTTTTTCCTTCTTCACTTCTGACTACTCTGCCGGAAGGCTGCAATTTAAAGCTCCCCATAGGTGTTCTTTGTATTCATAGCTGCCCTTTTTAAATGTAAAAAGTAGCATTTATCTTGGAATTTTGAATACTTGTGTATTAATACATGTGCAAATACACCTTCTTGCTATGGCAGGCTGGGTCGATTTGGAGTAGGACTTGCTTGTTTGAAGACAGGCATCATATTTATGAGGCCTCTAAGAGGTGTAGAGCTGTCAAATACCCATGTTCTGTGGGTTCCTCCTGCCTTTCTGGAGCAGCAGCAAGGGACTGGGGAAGAAACTACAGTCATCTGAAATGGCATTAGGTGGATGTGTTTAGACATCAAATCACATATATTGTGTGTTACTTGTTATTGTGTGAAAGTCCAGCTATGAATGCAAGATCATCACTTCAGCTGCATGTGTGTGATCTTCAGTCTTCATGTTCTTCTAGGACTGTGTGAACCTCTCTGAAGGATACCTCCTCTCTACAAAACTAGTTCCTGTATTGGTGCAGAATGTTTTCCCCCCCTTCTTTTATGTTAAGTAACAGGTCCGTAATCAAATTGTATTTGAAGTCTACACCAAATGTTAGCAAATAACTTGATTTTTGGACAAAATTGTGGTGCGCTTTCTGTTACTGAATTCATCTCTATTGACTTTTTTTTTATTTATTTATATCATAGTTGCTGTCACTGAAGCAGTAAAATGGGTGTTGCTTCTCTTGCTGATTTTATAGTACCCAGTAGTTTGCAAGATATTTCAGACAGAAAGCATCATACTACTTATCTTCCCCAAAAGCTGCAAAGTTTGTCCATACCAGAATTTTCCAATTATAACTGTAAATTCATCAGCTCAACAGGCTTACCTGCTGGAATCAAAACTGATTTCAGGGGGGGAGAGTTCTGGAAACTGGCTTGTTTGTTTCCAACTGGTGCTGAATTCCTCAGTAGGTTTTAACTTGTAAAACATTTTTTCACTGTTTTTGAGACTGTTGGATTTTTTTTTCCAAAGATGTAGAGAGTGCAAACAAACTTCTCACTATGGCTGCAGCAAAACACAGTTTATTCCATTTTGTCCCTCCAGTGTCTCTCTGACTTCTTCAGTGCAGCCTTGCTGAAGGTGTTTCTTGAGTTTTGCTATGTAAGAGTTTTGCAGAGGAAGATGGCAGTGTCGTACTGTCTCCTGGCCTGTAGTTAACTATAACAAATAAGCCCATGCCAACTTTTGCAGAAGCATTGGGGCCTTCATGAATGTGATTCTGAGAAATTACTTGACTACTGCTGGGATCTGTCTGTGTGGGCTTTTTAAATCTTTTGTTACAGAAGTAAATTCTAGCTTTTTTTTTTTTTTTACAGAATTTTAAAGTGCTGACAGCTCCCATCATGACAGCAGACTCTTACTTGTGAGCCTGATGTAGTTATACTCGCATAATAAGAATCATTTGAGTTAAGGTTTCTCTGTAATTTAACAGTGGTTTTGACCTTGTTCAAGTTAGTATTTAAGACTAAAATGTGTTTTCAAGTTTAGATATAAATTAAAGGCTTGTGCTTAGGAAAATTTCAGTTCCCTAGAAGATTGTGAAAAGGAAACAGAATTAAAATGCATTGCTTTTATTTTCAGTTCAGTCTCTTCCCATTTAATTGATTTGTTTGTCTGCATTTTCTTCTTTTCTAGAGTTTTAGAGTGCCAAGGGCTGCCCATTGTGAACGGGCAATGTGATCCCTATGCCACCGTTACCTTAGCAGGACCCTCCAGGCAAGTACTGCACATACAAGGGTTCCATTTTATAAGGATGGTTTTGGTTTCCTTTGTCTAGTAGAAATTTGCACTCTTAGGTGGACAGATGGGAGTCTTTAGACATCACTAGAATATGTTAAGTGTTGGTATGTGCATGTATGTACTACTGAATTATACTAGAGTGAGTAATTTGAGGCTTATTTCAGTTTTGATTTATGTAAATGTCTGAATAATCCCTGGGTAATTTGAATATCCTGGAGTATGTAATTTGTGGTTAGGCTTAATTTGTACTTCTTCCCACCTCACAGTTGGAGGCCAGTTTTTGAGGAAATTTATTGCATAATTTTGGGCAGGGACAGAAGGGGAAGCTGAATACATCAGCATTTTGCAGGGTATGTGAATATTTAGTCTTTTCGCTTTCACGGTCTGGCAAATTAATGTGTACATTAAAAGCCCTAGGTGGCTCAGTCCTATAATTTGATATATGTGGACATAATAGCATGGATAAAACTTGGAATGAGGTGGTAGTAATGAGATTCTGCACAATACTCTTCAGTTTAAATCTGGGATTAATTTTTCCTGTTCTGTTATAAAAATTTCCCGTGATGCTGGATGTCACTGTTTTTGTTCCTGCTTATCTACAGTCATCTTTTATGTCTGTGCCATGTTAGAAACAAAACAGCTCTGCCATGACCTCAAAGAATCAGATTGGGTAGTGTGGATTATTCATAATGTTATACAATAATTTATTGAAAATACAATATGTAAGATGCATTCTTGACAAATATTCGCCTTGTGTGCAGAGGTGAAGTCTTTGTTGTGTGTATCCTTCATTGCTGTCTGGGTGTGTTATGCTTTGTCTCCACTAAGGAGCTGTGTATTTGAGCTGTGTGCTTTGGTATCTGTAACTTGTTTCAGATGCTGCTGTGTGGTTTGTATCCTTGAATGGCCAAATTCACCTTAGTCTGCTTCCCTCTGACCCCAGTCCAGATAATATATGACAACTGATAATGTATTTCCCTTCAGAATAAGGAGCACAGCCTCATCCTACTGCTATCAGTAGGTTTTGGTGGCGGGGAGGGGGGAAGGCTTGCCTCCTATCTCCAGCAAGCAGCACACAGCTTATTCCCATCCACTGCTTTGTAATTGCCCAGCACTGGTGCTTGTCTTAATCACTTCCCGCTCTCCATCCTGCTTCCCAGTCCCCTCTGGGCTTATCAGGAAAGAGGTTGATTGGCAAGTGTGACTGATGAGATGGGATGGGATAGGCAATCTGCCCTACGTCCTGCAGGTGATTAGTCTCTTATCTCTCAGCTCCTCCTAGGAATAGTGGGATATGCTTAATCTGTACATCATTCTTCTCTCTGGGCTTTTCAGTGCTTCTCCTTTTAGAGGAGGAAAGCTGCTTTATCCTGATGCATTTATGCAATGCCAAGCATAAAAACTTCAACAAGTGTGCTGCTGTTTATTGTGTGCTTTGTACTTACAGAGCCATCAGACTTCCTGACCAAAATTGTTTCTGTGCCTGTATTATAGATAGGAAAACAACTGTGTACTGGTGGATTGGCCCTTTCAAGTCACGTGGGAAGCCTGTAGCAGCACTGGGAATTAGACCCAGCTTTACTTAACCTCTGTAAAAGAATATGTGGAGTTGTGTAGTTAATATAAGCAGTTAGAAGCTATCTAAGCAGCTTTTCTGCATGACAAATGAGGGATAGATTCTGGGATGAAATGATTAGTAGGTCAGTTTTCCACATGGCTGATGCCCCTCTCCATCTGTGTCTGTTTCATCTACGCCTGCAGAGCTGTAGGGAGACACAGGACAACACAGAGCTTTTTGCTTGTGGGTACCAAGAACAAATCAAGCATGGGTTCCTAGCATTTGGAAGTCATCAAACAGCTGTTGGCTGGCCCATGAGAAAAGCATTGGCTGGCTCTGGTCCAGCAGCTGGATGCTGAAAGGCAGATGGGTGGCACTGCCCATAGAGGATGAGTGGGCAGTGCTGAGCTTGGTCAGGCCTACTGCTGGGTGAGTGGTTTGAAGGTCTGCCTTGTGGCAGCAGAAATTAAAGAGACTTCTGCACAGCACCACTCATAGCAATACAACCACATGGCATTAAGTGCCGTTGAAACTGCAGGGAAAAGAGTAGTAATACAGCAATAAAAATATTCTTACTGTGGAGATCATTCAGGGTTTTATTATTATTATTATTTAACAGTACTGAAAAGCATTCATTGATTCCTCAGGCCAGGATTATAAAATTGTAAACCACAGAAATAACTATGTCAGTCTTCCTGTCTGCTGTGCTCTTAGGGTATGAGGAATTCTTGAGTCATGTCAAGACTGAGACCATTCACCAGATGTTGCTACTCAGAGCCCCCATTCCTTTGTACAGCTCTAAGATTCTGCTGCATCAAGCGAGTGACAGAATCAGGGTTCAAGGACTTGTGTTTACAAGAGGACAGCAAACTGTGATTACTGCCACTCTAGAGAAATAGGCCTGCAGTCAATTCATCCCTCTTTTAAGTGTGTGTGTCTGTGTATGCCTCGCTGTGCTGGAGCCACATGGTATTCCAGTTTTACCAGATAAATCAAGTGGATGACTGTTCTGTTCCTCAGTGGCTCTGTACTAGGATCAGACTTCTGCTAATGTTGTTTCTTACCTTTTTTTTTTTTTTCTTAATTCAGATCAGAAGCCAAAAAGACTAAAGTTAAAAAGAAGACCAACAATCCACATTTTGATGAAGTGTTTTATTTTGAGGTTGGTATTTCAAAGGAATGGGTGATAAGCTGAAATACTATACTGTAGATAGTTGGCACAGCATCCTGCTCCACGTTGTGCCAGCTGTCTTCTTTGAAGACTGTTTCAAAGTGTGGTGCAGGGGAAAGAAGTACCCAGGATCAGAGTGGCCGTCTGCTGAGGGAGCAGTATAGTGCTTCAGCTCACATGCTCTTTAGGAAAAGCTTCCAAGGTGGGCAGGGTTGACACTCCATCACAACTCACCCCAGAAGTGCTTTGAAAAAGGACAGTTAAATATGAGATATAAAAACACACCAAAAAAAATCTCCAACATTTTTTTTTTAGCCTGTGGTTTTATAGCTGCTCCACCCAGTATTTCCCAGTCAATGGGAAGAAGGTTATTTCCTAGGAATACTGAAAACTGTAGAGGAAAATTACACTTGAACTGGGTAGTCTGGCTGTCTACCAGTCTGCTGCAATACAAGTGCCTTTCTTCCAAGTGAGTGAAACCTCTACAGCTTTAATACAGAGCATTTGCAAGAAGTCCAGTTAAGACAAAGTATAACTTTTATAAAAGTGCTTATTTTGGCCCTTTCTGGAAAGGGTAGCTGCAATTGTGGTGTGTCCATACATATATGCACATATGTTCATAATTTGGATACCTCTTGAAACTTTTCATTCTGTCTTCTGAAGTATGTGTATCTTTTTTTTTTTTTCTCTTGGACATCTTATTCCTGGTCTACACTTAACTGTTCTATTTCAGTCAACGCCTCAAGAACATATCTGGCATAAGGGAGCTGATGAAAAGCCTGAGTATGTGATTGGCATACAATTGAAAAGCCCTTTCTGCCCATGTGTCTCTCATCATTCAGGTCACATTTGCATTAGAAATTGCTGCTGGTGTAGGGATGGCACCAAAGGGTGTGATTCCTCAGATCAGTTCAGGTGCACAGGCAGCCACATCAGGAAGGGGAGCTGGGGAGTGAGGAGCCTCACAAGTGCTGTTGCATTGTGCACATCTAAAGTGCACATACCATTCTTGGCAGTGCCAGTGAGGGGCTTGTTGCTGTCTTTCCACTTCCAGAAACCACCATCTTTGCCTAGAAGCTGACAGTTGTACTGACTAATTTAAAGTCTGTCATACTAGCAGAAACATGCTTTTGTTGCTGTAATGTATTTGGATTTGAGGAACAGATACAGCAAATTCTTTACTGGAAGGAACACTTGCTGCCCAAAGGAGTGGAAGCCTTGAGGAATGGCCACAATAGCTGTCTAAAGTAGTTTTCCCTCTGCCAACCCAACACATCTTTTCCTAGGATAGAACATTTCTGCAGACTTAACTTTGGCAGTGAGCTTTGTGCCTGCTTGCTTGACCCTGTGTTACTCTGGAGGTGCCGCATGGGCATAGTTGGTAGGGGAGAGATTCCATGGTACTGAGCACTGAAACTGCACTGATGTGTTTGTGTTTTACTCAGGGCTGCCCAGGATTTCAGTTTGTCACCTGGCCCAGAGCTGTGGCCTTTGGCAGAGACACAAAAGTGACACTAGATGTAAATAAACTGAAATGGGCTGCTTTATTTTTAATGCAGACAGTGCTGGAGGTGTCTGTCAGTGGGAGCTTTTTACTGAGAATGTAATCCAGGAATTCAGACTGTAAAGCACAATATTTCACCTGACTGATTTATCATCCTTCCCTGTGCTGCACAAGCAGTGAACACTTGATATTTAAGCACCAAATTCAACAGGTGGTGCCATCCTGGGAGAGGAAGGAGAGAAATGGAAAGCATCTTCCAGCTGGAGTTGCAGAGGACAACAGAGGCTTGCTTAGCTTGTCTCTATGCCGAGAGCTGAGTTGCGTGCAAGGATCAGCAGAAGCAAAACCTGAACTCAGGCTCGTGCCCCAGTTGTTCTGCTAACTCAGAGAAAATATTTTCTGTGTGGGTAAGAGCAGAGCTTGGGAAATGTCTAAACCAGCCAGAACTCTGAAACATAAACATACCCTTAGTACAGACAGAGTCAGCATGGATTTATGTCATTTTGAGAGCAGTTAGTACATATCAGGCTAAATGTCTCCAAGGAACAAGGTTCAGTAGAGCTGCTCTGCCTGGGAAATGCATTCACTAATGAAGACGTGGGCAGACCTGTGGCTGGCACTCAGTGACAGAGTGCTCTGATTCCTGTGGAGCTGCACAGATTTGCTCTTGGCAGCAGTGTCACTGCTTCCCAACAGCTTCCTCAGCTTCAGTCTGCTAGCTCACTGATGGGCCTTGCCTCCGAGCAAGAAGCTGATCTGGAGAAGGCAGTTGGATGGCTGCTTTCTTTTCTACAACCAAAAAGTTGCATAGATTTAATTCTTTAAATGGAAAGAGTTTCTGGTTGGTTTGGGAAATCTAAAAGCTTATTTGAGGCGTGCTACGAGCGAAACTTGCACCTGATGGTTAGGAGCCATTTTCACCACTGCTCCAGCTGCAGCGTGGTGTGGAAGCTGGGAATTCTATATGAAGCTACAGCAGAAGGGCCCTCTTATAGCAACTGAAGAAGGTCCTGATGAGGTCCTGCTTGCAAATCTGCATCTGCTGAAAAAAAAAATGAGCAGCTGATAAATGGCCTGCTAGCTTTGCTTGAAGAAAAAGATCAGCACAGCAGACATATGCCTCCTTTTTTTGTCAAATGGTATGTAGCAGCTAGTTCAGTGCTGTGGACTTGAGTTCCCTCATCTCTCCAGTTCTGTCCTTGGAGTGGATGTGCTTCATACAAGCTGTTTTTGTAGGAATACCACTCTTGATCTGTATTAATCTCCACACTAAGCAGTCGTACAGGTAAACAGAGAGGCCTTGTACATGTAGAACCCAGCAAAATATCTAAGAAAAGTGTTTCTGAGATGTTTCATAAGTTACACCTATGCAATATTTTTTTTAATAGTTCATGTTACAGATAATAAAAGACAAGTTTGCTTCTTTATTAAGAATTACACCATTAGCTTCACAATAGATGTAGAAAATGGCATGTTCTGTTATGTAGTATGATTTCTTGAAACTGCAGTGAAGACAGTTGCAAGGGTAGGGTTACAAAATTTGTGCTGAGCTGCTGAAGTTGTAAGCTGTATTTAAATTCTTTGTGCTCTTGGGTTTACAAATGCATTTGTTTCAATTACTCCAGAGGATTTGGTGTCCAGTGCTACTAGTGCCTTTTAGTTTTTGTGTATTGCCTTGAAAAGAGTACCTGCCTCACACAAAAAAAATGGCTCAGTTTAGTGTCCCATGCTGAAGATTTTTTTTTTTCTGGTTCCTCTCCACTTGTGCAGCTATATCTTTGCCTCCCTTGTTTGTAATGTCTGCATGTGATGTACAGTGTAAAGCCAAGACGTCAAGTTTACAATAAAAACCAGTTTTTGTGAGTAGGAAGTATTAAGCCACAAGTGTATTTAAACCTACAATAAAGTTTAGCTTCTGTAAGCAACCAGAAGCTGAACCCACACATCAGATGTACTTGGTTTGATCAGTTCCTGCTGTGGTTTCAGCTGGGTGGGGTAGGCTTTTTCTCAAGTTTCTGATACACTGTACAAAAATACCATCCTCAAAGACTTTTTATAATCATGATAGAAAACAAGTTAGCAAAAATATTTTTTTTTTTTTTACTGCAAATGCTGTAGGCTTATTTTATCTTCTCATTATTTTCTGCCCATGCTTTGCTGTTTATCAGTCTTGCAATTGTGGTGAACTGTGCCTTTGGTTCTATATTCTTGTAGGTGTAACAGAGGTGAGCAGCGCTTGGACAATTGATCTGCTTGGTATTTTTTGTATGGGTGTGATAAACTGACTTCCAGGATAACAGGACAGTCAGAGCTTGCCAATTTTTATTTGACCTACTGTAAAATGTTTTTAAGGGTGGGTTTGTTTGGATTCATTCCCCCCCTCCTTTTTTTTTTTTTTTAGAGTGCCTCAGGGCATGTGTTGTGCAGCTGTATTTAAAACCTAATTAATTGCCCTTTCATTTCCCTAGATGGAATATAAAAGTGGTACTCCTTGCCATGTTTTTTGGTTGGTTTTTTTTATCAATGTAAACTCAAAGTACCTGAGTAATAATAATGATGTTCTTTTTCTGTAAAGAAAGTCTTGGCTATGATTGTGTAACCACCACTTCTGTATGGTCTGGAATCTGTTTAGTCAACATGTGTTTTCACATGCAGGAATGTTTTCAGAATCAGGACTGAAGTCACTGCTGATAGTAGAAGGTTACAGTCATCCAGAGCTGTGTATGAGTAACACTGGAATGCTTTTGTATCAAATCAAGTTGTTAAAAAGTTTCCTCCTTTTTATTAGGTTACAAGACCGAGTAGCTACAACAAGAAATCCCACTTTGATATTGAAGATGTTGATGAAGTTGACAAAATGGAGATTAGGTAATATAAACTACTTTACACTATTAAAGTTGTCTTCCAAAGTTGTGTAACTTTGTTGTAGACTCAGTTTTTGAAGTGTTGAACATGGTTTTACTGTCAATAAATCAAGATGAGACTTTATCACTATATCTGTATGTTCATTTACTTCCATCACCTTGTAGATCATATCTGAGTATGTGTGGTGGCTCTACTGCAGGAGAGATTCTTGTTTATTTTCCTTGGTATCCTGTATACTCTGTCTGTATACTAATGTTCTGTTGTCATTAAGCACAGCATTTTATGTCTGGATTCTGATTCCTTCCCTCCCGTTTCCCAAGAGATCCCAGAAGCTCTGTGATGCTCTCTATTAATGAGCTTGTTTTCTTTTATCATTTTAGCAACCCATATACAGTGATTCTTCCCTGAAAGGAAACTCTTGAACTCAAGAGTTTCTCTGGGGCAGAGGCAGTTTCTCTTCTCTTTTTCCTGACAGACTTTAACCCCTTTTTGCAAGGCTGGGTATGATACATGTGAAATCCATTGCACAGGAAAGAAGCAACTCTGATTTCAAAAACAAAAACCCCCACCTCCCTGCCACCCACTTAGTACTATTTCAAAACCTACTGAGACCTGTCAGCAGTGTCTGTGGGGACAGGTGAATAGAAAGTGGAGAAAAAACAGACAGAGATGCAAAACTTAAAATTATTGCATGTGCCACACCATTTTATACATTGAAACTTAGACCTAGGCCATCTGGTGATCAGGTAGCTGAAAACGGCTTTATTAGCATTAGATGCTGAGAAATTTCCTCTCTCCTTTTGTGCTAGGGTTTGGAAAAAAAAGTTGAGAGAGTATGGTGGTACCCCTTTCCCTCCCAGGTATTCCCACTAGAGAAGCTGTGAAGGCTTATCTCCCAAAATATTCCCTTCAGAAGAACAATTGGTTGTCAGGAAAGAAGATGGAGCTCAGGAAAGGGGAACAATACTTACTCCCAGCAAGCAAGACGTGTCTGTGCTCACAAATGAATGAGGGCTGTTCTACTTTGACAGTCAGCTGCTGGTTCTTGTAGAGCTGTGATACTACACTCACAGTCTACAAGACTGTTAATGGATTTGTTTGCTATGGATCTGAGAGACAGGAAAGGGAAACTATTCATCCGCAAGGGAGACAAGAGCTGTACTCTGCCTTCTGAGAACATCTGTGTCAGGCAGTGCAAAGGTAGCTGATTTAAGGGCAACTCAAAGATGAGAGAGGAGGCAAAGGCCCAGGTTTGGTGCCATGCTGCTCTGGTGCTGTCAGTGCTCCAGCATGGTAGATGACCTAGTCCTAGCACCAGACCATATTTTTTCAAAGCTTTGCATGGTGTAGGCAGGTAGGAAGCAACATGACCTATAACCCATGAGATATGATTGATGTGGATGTGATTGAATGGGCAACTGAGCAGTGGCTTGGGTGTGTCAGTCTAGTCTTTGTAACCATGATGCCCAGGCACACACTGAGTTTAATTGAAAGCTAGGATTCTCTGCTTTTGTGACTCTGGAAGGGTACCCTAGACATTGGTAAGCAGTGGTTATACATAGCTTATTATTTCTGTTGATTCTTGTCTTGTACCACTGGGCTAAATGGAATTGTACAGTTGTTTTACTTAGTAAGTTTTCTGGACAAATAACTGTCTGCAATGATAATGTATGTGGAGCTGAGCTTCAGAAAAGTCTCATTCCTGGAAACCAACACATGACAGTGTAGTGAAGATGAATAGTTTGTGAGGAGGCTTACAAAATAGTTTGCAAAAGATAAAGCACATAAATAATAGACAAAAGCAGATCGTTAGTCTTGGTTGGGCAAACAATTTGCTCAGAGGTTTTTGTCCCCTGTAGGATAGAGTGTTTTTGTTTCCATCTCAGGTTGCACTTCCACCCCCACTCACTTCCTTCAGTCTGTTTAGTCACAGTTATATTTGTATTTAGGCTTAAATTGATGGCAGTTGTGAGAAGAAATCTCATACCTTCCGATGAATTAACACAAGTGGTTTTGAAACTAGAGAATCCATCTGACTGGGAACTAACCTGGCTAAAGAAAGGGTTAGCTTTTAGCCAGACCGCTTCCTCAGTGTAATTCACTGACCAGTTGCACACATTTACTTTGGGTTTAAGGTTTGGTGGGAGGATAGGTGTGACTTTCTTGTGGCAGTGCTTTTTTTTTTGTGGTTTTGAGATCCTGAGTTTCATCTGCTCTCAGTGATATGCTGCAGCAATACAAAGGACATAAAACAGTGTAAATGGAATCTGTGTCTTTGGATGCTTGCACCTTCTGTTTGTTCATGCTGCACCCGCTGCCCATCTCCCCACCAGTGTTACAAGTTGAAAATTCTGGTTGGGATTTTCAGTGTGTTGCAGTGTACTGCAAATAATGTACAGTGTGATCTTTCTGGCTTTAATTGTATTTTTTCACTCCAGCATTCTTCAACATCCAAATGTTCTCCAGTGTATTGGACAATGTGTGGAAGCCATTCCTTATCTCCTAGTTTTTGAGTTCTGTGACTTGGTAAGTGCACTTATACGTACAGCTGTTTTCCATGGGTGTAAATTGCGTGTAGTGTATTTCACTCATGAAATTATTCTTGGAAGTTTTTTGAATAACCACAATCTCAGAAGACTTTTTGTTTGTTTGTTTGTTTGTTTGTTTGTTTGTTTACAGATCCTAAGCATAATTTTGTTTATATTCTTTTCAATCCATCATGTAAATTCTAGGTGCTTGTGGAATGTTCTGAAGAGAAAAATAGCTGTTCTTTCTTTGATAACAGAATTACTAGTCTTGTGTGCCAATGTCATGTTACAGGGAGCTTGGAGGGGAAAGGACGTGACAGAAGGAAGCTTTTTTATTGCAGTCTAGTATCGCATGCACATGCTCACAGTCATATCCTGAATTCTGTTTGCTGTCTGTGCAGCCTAAATATACTTTTATTACCATTTCTATGAAAATGTTAATTTAGGAAATAGAATTTCTTCCCTTCTGCCTTTTAGAGTGCCCAAATTTCACCCATGCTGTGTGTCTTTGGGCTAAAATGCAATTGCGGGCTTGCTTCTACAACTGGTAATAACTAGAATTTCCAGTACCATCCTATGCTCTTCCTGATTCTTTCTGTTATTATATTCTTATTTTCTCTGCTCTTATCCCTTTTTTTTTTTNTGGTTGTCAGGAAAGAAGATGGAGCTCAGGAAAGGGGAACAATACTTACTCCCAGCAAGCAAGACGTGTCTGTGCTCACAAATGAATGAGGGCTGTTCTACTTTGACAGTCAGCTGCTGGTTCTTGTAGAGCTGTGATACTACACTCACAGTCTACAAGACTGTCAATGGATTTGTTTGCTATGGATCTGAGAGACAGGAAAGGGAAACTATTCATCCGCAAGGGAGACAAGAGCTGTACTCTGCCTTCTGAGAACATCTGTGTCAGGCAGTGCAAAGGTAGCTGATTTAAGGGCAACTCAAAGATGAGAGAGGAGGCAAAGGCCCAGGTTTGGTGCCATGCTGCTCTGGTGCTGTCAGTGCTCCAGCATGGTAGATGACCTAGTCCTAGCACCAGACCATATTTTTTCAAAGCTTTGCATGGTGTAGGCAGGTAGGAAGCAACATGACCTATAACCCATGAGATATGATTGATGTGGATGTGATTGAATGGGCAACTGAGCAGTGGCTTGGGTGTGTCAGTCTAGTCTTTGTAACCATGATGCCCAGGCACACACTGAGTTTAATTGAAAGCTAGGATTCTCTGCTTTTGTGACTCTGGAAGGGTACCCTAGACATTGGTAAGCAGTGGTTATACATAGCTTATTATTTCTGTTGATTCTTGTCTTGTACCACTGGGCTAAATGGAATTGTACAGTTGTTTTACTTAGTAAGTTTTCTGGACAAATAACTGTCTGCAATGATAATGTATGTGGAGCTGAGCTTCAGAAAAGTCTCATTCCTGGAAACCAACACATGACAGTGTAGTGAAGATGAATAGTTTGTGAGGAGGCTTACAAAATAGTTTGCAAAAGATAAAGCACATAAATAATAGACAAAAGCAGATCGTTAGTCTTGGTTGGGCAAACAATTTGCTCAGAGGTTTTTGTCCCCTGTAGGATAGAGTGTTTTTGTTTCCATCTCAGGTTGCACTTCCACCCCCACTCACTTCCTTCAGTCTGTTTAGTCACAGTTAGATTGCCCCCATGCCCTCTGAACGTATCATACAATTTATGGGTTTGGGGGTTTGTTTTCTTTCTCTCCTGAGAAAAATCCCATTCCACAGGGTAAAGAGGAGACTTAGACTCTCATGCTTTCTCTCTAAGGCTATGAAAGTTTCTCTTGTTGAGTGGGTGTAGGAAGTTGCAGGCAGGGCATATAAACACTTAGGGACCAGATGTTTTGATGAATTAATTATTTCTTCTCCCTCTTTCTGCTCTTTCTTTTGTTCTGTGACTATTGTCTAACCAGCTTCAAAATAACACTTGA
>VYZU01004191.1:0-23060 GCA_013401355.1 Ceyx cyanopectus
AGTTTCACAGAAAAGGATCTGAGCCAATTTCAAAGCTGAAAAGCAGTTTCTATTTCTTGATCTCTTAGAATGTGTCCTAAATATATCCATTCATTTCCAGAAGTTTTCTTTGGGCATTTCATATGTTTTTGGCAAAATCATATGTATTAGTAGTCCTGGTAGGATTGATTTAACATCAAGAGATTGTAAAACCTGCTAAAACTCCATTAGGTATTTTTGTCCTCAGGCAGATTAGTCATTTCTTGGGGCATAATTTCTGAGAAAGGCAAGGAAATATTTTTGTGCAGGTTTTCACTCTACCCATATTCAAGTCTGGGTTCTGGCTAGTTTGACAATGTTCAGCAAATATTGCAAAGTGTACTCAGGTATTTTCAAGACCAGATGAAAAAGAATCTTTGTTCTCAGTGATGTCTCTCTTTCATAGAGACCGATTAATCCTGGTTTAGGAGTGCCAATAAAGGCACTCCTAATTCCCAGACAGAATTTGTCCCTAAAATGATTTCCAACCTCTGAATTTGTCCCTAAAATGATTTCCAACCTCCAAATCTCATCACATCTAATCACAAGAAAATAGCTTTCAATATTACAGCATCCTCTGTTCTCTTGGAAATTCAGAGGGGTCAAGAAGAGAAACTGAATATTTTTGAGCCAGTGTCTAGCTGAAAAGACAGTTCCAATAACAGCTTTGTAGACTCTTAAAACATTTTAGGTATTTCACACTTGTTTATATGCTGAACTTTCCCACATACACATTCGGAGGGGCTTGGGGACAGTTTTCAGCCACATGTTAAAATACCAAAGATAGTTTAGGTTCATGGGAGACGTTTTCTGTCCCACATCTTTCTGCTCATGTAGTTATTGATGTATATAAAATTGCCCTGGTGTTTTTCATAGATATTGTCTTGACTAAGATGATAAAATAGTAGTGAAATAAATTACACTTTTCTTCACACATTTCTTGCTTAAGAATTAATCTTCTAGGTATGGTTGACAAGGAAACAAAGGCAAACTTCGAAAATTCTTTTAACTGCCTTGCTCAAAGCTTTGCAAAAACACAGCATTCCTGTAGAAATTTTAAGCTTCCTCTGAGGATTGTGACAGGATTCTGCCATATTTGGTCAATGTTCTTGCCTCATCACTTCCAAGGCCTTCATGCCCAGCTCAGCAAGGCCTTGATGTTACAAAGTCCTTTGAATTTTACCTAAAGGGAACTAAAGCCCTTTCACACTCCAGCCCTGCTTTTTGTTTCATTTGACATTACTCAATAGGTTTTGCTCTGTCTAAATTAGAACAGCATCTAATAGCTGTCTGATTGCATTCATCATTGCTGCAGCTTGACAGGTCTGCAGCATGAAGGTCATATCAAATCCCAGTTCACATAAGGCAAAGTTCTGATTTATTTCCATCCAGAATGCTTGCAAGGCAATGACAGCCTCCTGGACTTTTTTTCACATATATGCTGTGAACTATTGGTTAGAAACAGACTTCTGGATGTAAGGTTTACTTAATTGAAGTCTTGGGGTACTCACCCTGCTACATATTGATAGGTGTTTTTATTACTTCTGTGGGTGATGAATCTTCCATTTTCTTTTCACTGTATGTTTTTCATAACACACATTAATTTTAAATTCATTACAAATTTATCAGTGCTGATTAACCACTAGGTCAGTGATATGCCCTTCCAAAAACATTTCCATTTAGATGACAAGTTTATTAAAGTACTGCCTTCAAGTGATACAAGTAAGATTCCACTAAAAAGTCATATATGATACACATGAAAGGGGATTTAGGCCTACAAAGAAATGTTTGCACATTCTTTACCACAGAGACTGAAGAATTCATTTTCTCAGAAATGGGTAAACTTGTATGCTTTGTATAGAGAAAAGAGAAATGAGTAATGAGTGAGCAGCTGAGTGGTGTTACTTGCTGGCTGGAGTTAAACAACTACACACAATTAGTAGGCTTTCAATGCCAAAACATCTTTAAAAACCCACAGTTGGCAAAAATTAAAATACTCCTTAGGCTGCTATGAATCATGACTAAGTTGAATTAGCCTCTGTTAGACTCTAGAAATTAGGAATGGAAGGGGCCAACAGTGTACCTCAATACTACCTCCATGCTATGTCTCTTTTCATTCAGATTCCTCCTGAGTTCTTATACGCTGCACAAACGTTTGTATATGTCACTGTTGGAAAAATTGCATGTGAAATATGGAGAAATGAAAAACACTGAACGCAGCCCCTGCAGCTATCACCGTCAGTTGAATTTCACAGAGGATCTTGAGTGATAGGTCGGCCCAAAATTCTTCTTAGGGGCAAAGATCTTGTCAACATTGAGCATACTGTCAATCTGGCTATTTAAGTTTGTTATTATTTCTTATAAATCAAGGACTTGAGGACATGTTTCTCTGTTTTTACTAAGGCAAACCTGTTCTGCCTGTGTTCTCAAAGGAAACTGCAAGAACATGTGAGTTTGCTTTACTCCTTGAACTACCCTGAGTTGAAGTTTGGGAAGTTGCATTCATGAAACACCATTCCATGGTTTAGAAAACTAATTATCTTCCTGTCAACACTACCTGTACTTACCTCTAGATCATATCCATCTTTATCTGATCTTTGACACTTCTCAAAAAGGACTAATGGGAATAGCCCTTAGAAGTGCCATCTCCGTGTCTGCTCACAGAGCCTCCAGCCCCTTTTGTTCTTCCCAAGGTCATTCTGCAGAGCAGCACATGTCCACACAGGCTAACAGGGACAGAGATAGAGCTTATTTGTATGGGCTCTAGCAATTTTTCAGTGGCTTAATACTTGTGAGAAGCCACACATCAACTGGTGTGTCTAGCATATTTATTAGGGGACTCCTTTTGTCACTCTCAAGCTGATAACTATTTCTTCATTAAATTTTTGTTTGTTGCTAGTTCCTTCTCTATATCTGTTCCTGCTAGGGACTGTAACAGTCTGCATGCAAAGTGACCAGCCATGTTCTTCCCTGCAGTGAGGCCATTTTCTTCTGGGAGATGTGCATTCAGCTCTCCTGTCTTTGGATGCCCCCCACATATTGTATCAATGGTACCAACTCAGAGAGAGGTCTCTTGGATTACAGATGTATCTGTAATATAACACAACCCCCTTCTTCTGCTCCTCTCCTTGTATCATTGAGAGGCTGTCAGCTACCACACTGCAACCCATCCCTTTCCTGGCCTCATTTGTCAGGAAAATATAGGCCACAGTCCTGCAAATGCAGTCCAATGCCTGGGTTGAGGCATCGTGGTCAGTGTGCTAATGGATCTGGCCCTGAGAGCTTGCAAGTTAAAGAAAATCTGACATGAAAAATAGCTCTGCTGTTACTGAGTGTCTTCAGAGCTCTGTATTTGTTCTGTATGCTGCAATCCCTATCTCCTCTTCTGTATACCCACCATCAGATTTCCTGGTGAAACTACCCCCATTTGCTCTTCTTTCTTCACTAGCTACAAATTATTTAGGCTGCTGGTTACTCCATCTGTCCTCCAGCCTGGCTAAGCCCTACTTCCTTCAAAATAGAATTAATTTCTAAGCACTCAACTCAGACTCATCATAGCTGTCACATGAGAATATTACAGACTGAATAAACTGCAGCTTGCATTCTGCCAATGAAGCAATTTATTAGTAAAATTTTCCTTTAAAAATAGAGCTACTCTAGGCCCTAAAGTTTGTTTTAAAAATAGTTGTATTACTAAAGCAAAATAATTATACGAGAGCTGTTACTTAAAGGACATCTTCTGGCTTTTTGTGCAGGCTTCAGAGATAGTAATGGGTGGCTCTAATAACTGTTTTCCCAAGAAGCCAGGTAAATAATCCAGATTAATTAATGAAAGAGAAAAAGAAACAGTATGTACCTAGTGCACTGAAATAGTTAATTTTAACTGTTCTGGTCTTTCCATTTATTATGGGCCAGATGCTATCTAGGTTTGAGGTCCTTGTTTCTTCTAGAAAAGAAAACTGAGGGCACCAGCCAGATTGTCTTATCCTCAGGAATTTTCTTCATGAGCTCAGTACAGGCTCTGTATAAATAGCAAGTGCTCCAGCATCCTCTGTGTATGGGTCAGGTTGTGAGGAATGTTGTACTCTTTATGAAACTCCAGGATTTCACATCTAGGGTTTAGAGAAATCATTCTTCACAGTATTCAAATTCAAGTCTATAAGGCACATATGCAAAAAAGCTTTCTGTTTCTATTTTTTTATTTGAAGAAAAGAAGCTGACAATATAATACACAATGTACAGCAGAATATGGTGCCTTTGCAAATATTGTGTAGTTAAGTGTTAATTACCCTACACTTTGCTTATATTACTTAATCACATGCTTCAGGGGCAGTGGAGAAATTCCACTGAGTATCAGTAATTGTCTAGTGTTGAATTTCCAATTCTGTGTCATTTCATCTGTCAGAAAATAAAATGATCCTTGTAATTTTCTTGTTATTGCATGATCTTTATAATGAAAATTACAAAGCTACTTATTACAGAGTACATATATAGTGCTCTTTGAGAAATATTTGTCCTTTAGAAGATGAAAAGGAGGTGGCTGATAGTTATTTTCTTTGTTCTTACTCTTTGTTTGCTATCCTGATCTTTTATTCCTCAGTTTCAAATTTTAGATAAAAGCTTTTAGATGTTGATTTTCATGTGTCATTTTGGAATTATCAGATTTTTGTCCATTTTGTTTCTTCCCTCATGCCTGACACCCCATCTTAGCTCCTCCATCCTTAACTCCTTGGAGACTAGGCAAGCCATTTTGCACTTTTGTATAATGACCACTTGCTGGCAGAACATGGCAAGGCAGACTGATCCTGGGACAGCAGTCAGACAGCTGTGCCATGCCATGCTGTGCCAGTGGAGCATGCTGTGCAGGGTCAGCCATAGCCCTGTGGTAAGCAAGGAAGTCCTAGGGCTGGGACAAGCTGAGGTGGAGCCAGGAAGGCAAGACAGGTTCGTGTCATACATGTCAATGGCCCAGGTTTGGCCTCAATGCTGCTGCAGCATTGCTCAAGGTGTTAGGATGGAGATGCAAACTGATTTAGTTTACAGAGCTGACTGTCAGCATGTCACTGATAGTATTTTTGAACATGCTTTCCAGTAAGACTCATAAGTGGTGGCATTGTTTGGAGCACACAAGGTCAAAAGCAGCCAGCATGGTACCAGTCCTTCATCTGCTGCCTCATTTATTTGGCATCCTGTTCAGATTAAAAGATCATCTGAGTGAAAGTCAAAAGGGCAATTAAGATCTTAGGAATTATTAAGAATGACAAAATGTTATTTCTCTGTGGTAAATCAAGAGCACACCCTCTGCACACACTAACTGCACTTTTGTTTATTGCCTCTGAAAAAGTGCTAATTGTTTAAACATAGGGCAGCAAAGATGGATAGAGGTTTGGAATAGTTTGTGTGTGATGAAGATGCTTACTTGTTCTGACAAGAGACATCTTAATCAACACGGGACAGAGTTTTCTAAAATCATAGGAATGGAAAAGCTTAAAACATATTTACCTGCTTTTATTATGTGAGAACTGGAGATAACCATAGAACTAGAGGCAGTTGGTATAAAGCAGAGAAAACTCATCCACTGCAAAATAAAATTTTGGACATTAGTGCTTAAGGATACTGTAGAGAATAAAAATGCTCAGAGTGGCTTGATACATTGGTGGAGAATTCCCAGTTCCCAAGAGTGGCAAGGGAAGAACGTGATATGATTCTATGATATGATATGTGATCTGGTTGCATCCTCAGTCAGAGAATGCTCCTAAACAGCAATCTGCAGATAAGGGTAGTATACAAACATATTTAACCCTTTTCTTGTTTATTATGCTCTTCTCATAACATCTGTTCTGGGCCTGTGCTAGAGGCAGGGTACTGAAAGGTGGATTTTTTGATAGGTTCAGTATATTTATCTATAGTGCTTACTGCTAGCTCCAGCTAGGGGGGAAATGAGAAGGAAGAGGAAGGAGAAAGCAGCAGAGCTGGATGATTTCTACCTTTTGTGCATTGTGGAGCTCAGTGTTGCATCTCTGTCACAAGTGTGTGTTATGTCCAGCCAGTATTGTGGAGCACAATGCAACCCAGTCCTTTTTTTGCACTTGCTGACCTCTCAGAGATTATTTTCCCAGCTTTTTCCTGCAGACAGTAATGCTAACAGCAACCATTCTACAATATGTTCAAGCCTATTATTTTCTGGCCAATACAGATAGATTATGAGACCTAACTTTGAAGGTAGTTAGCTTTTCAACTATTTGGATGGAGGCTTGGCTCAGCTGGGGAAAAAAATGCAGGCAATTATTTCTAACTCTGGGTTTCTTCTTTATCTAATGTGCAATTTTCTGAAATACTGCTCTGTCTTTTATCAAGAACTAGACGCTAGCTGGCTTGGAAAATCTAAGATAAGGAGTCTCTGAGGCAGGAGTAATTGGTTGTTGTAGATTGGGACAAATTAGAACAGTGCTTGGCAGAATTGTTTAGTGTACTGTATACATGCCACTTATTTCAGCTACTTCTATCATGTTTTCCTTTGTCTCCATTTATTTATCTATTTAATATTGTGATAGTCATTGACATTAGCTTACTTTCCTACATGAGACCCTGCTGAACAACAAAGACACAAAGCATTAGCATGAGCCATAAAAATGTCACATGTCCTCTTAGATTATGCACAGTCTGTCTTTAAATGTTAGCATTAACCCTCCGTTCAGTTGGATCTGCAGATACAAGACTGAAAAAAATGCAAACTCACACTGTGGTGTAATTTATTTTTTTTTATTGCAAATGTTCATGTTTGCCACATTTTCCAGGTACGGTAAGAAGTTAGGAAGCTATTATTAGAGTTGTTGGAGATTCAGTTGATTAAGGACCTGTCACCTGGATCAGTTTTATACACAGCTCTTCTAATTCAGTAGCTACTGAAGAAAAAAAAATAATCATTGTACCTTTCAGATGTTTGCTACCTTGATTTGTTATTGTCCCAGTGAAGGAGGATATAGTCCTAATGATCTCAAGTGTGCTGTGTTCCTCCAACCCACTCTCCATCAAATTCCAAAAGTAACAAAGACTAAAAATAAAACTAGATAATGCTCCACAACCTTCAAAGGGGAACAATAAATACAGAGAGAGAGGAGGGAGATGTGCATACACACACCAAAGAATATTTTGCAGCAAAGTTCACTTTTGCATTCAATGCCCCAGACAGCTTGATGGCCACCACACTGTTTGCTAATAACTGCAAGAGGTGTAAGTAGAATTAAAATAGAGACATGAGTGAAAAAAAAACTGAATGTAGCACCCATTGATGAAACCTCTGCAATGGGTCGTTGCATGAAATTAGCAATGTGCAACAAGTTAGGAAAGGCATACTTGGTATAACCAGTAAATCTCTAAATGGAGAGTCACAGTTGGCTGTGGAAGCAGAGACAGAAGAATGATCAGTGACAGCAATCTGCAACCAAACATCAAAAATCCTGCTTTGCTCCTTTTTTCCTCCTCCCCTCTTCCCCTCAGTAGCCATTCATCAAGCTGCAATAGGCTTTCTTGCTGGCCAGTTTGTGTCTTGTAAATTGACAAGAGAAGGGAGAATCACTTTGCCTGGAATCCCTGCTAAATTACATGAAAACAGGATTTATGCTGCATGTAAACTGTGTACATCCAGTCAGCTTTTAAGTGGAAACCAATTCTATAGTGTGTAAGCATCATTGATTTGTTAATCTGAGATTTATTTTTTTTTTAAACAAGCTGATGTGGATTAGCCAGTTCTGATTGTATGCCTCCTACACATCATTTGACTGCTGGATAGCTTTGTGCGAAAAGCACTAGAAATTAACCTTTGAGGCCTCTGCCTATAAATAAATTATTGATCCTTAAAAAAGAATCAGATAATCCCATTAGTTATAGTTTTCTGTAGCCTGGGTCTAAATTCTGCCATACAGAATCATTTATCATAATTAATGAGCTTTTTCCTGAAGCAGACAGGAGCTAAGCTACAGTAGATAGCAAATCCTGAAGGAACTGCTACATAAGAGCAGTATGAAGATTTTCCAACTGATTTGATGCTTAAGGGATGTTTTGTTTCCCCTCCAAATAATTCTAAGGGCTTTTAGCTTTTATGTATGCTTTTATAGCTGTATATCCAATAATTCTGTCAGGAAAAAAAGTGTCTCTGAAATTTCATGCATGGTGGTATTCTGGAGCCAGACTGAAATAGAAGGAATGAATTTCTGATCCATGACATAACAGACACAAGTGGAAAATACTTAGTAAGCAATGTAATATTGAAAGGCAGAAGTGATACAGAGTTCAATACTTAACATATAAATGACTGCTTTGAAGTACTCCACAGAAAAAATAGTTAACACAGTGTCAAAAGGTAAGTGTACCTAGTGTTATTTTTTACAACTGCAACTCAGTGATCTGCTGAAATGAAGCAAAGTCAAGTGAGCATTTTAATGACATGAGAAAAAAAACAGCTGAACCTAGAGTTAGTTAGTTTCAATAACTTGACTTTCCATTTTGCAAAAGGTAATAACTCCAGAGGACACTCATGACTAAGCTCTGTTTCTCTGTGTCTGGGCAAGGAAGAGACTGTGTGTGTGGGAGGGAGAGGGAATTCCTGGGGGACACCAGTTCTGACTTGTCTTGTCAGCCTGCTCAAGTGTTAGCATCAAGGTCAAAGGCGTTCCAGTCCTAATTTCTAGTGTCTGCCTCAGCAGTCATAGTGCCAAGCTACATCATTCTAGGACCCCTTTTCAAAAAGGCTTCTCTTTTTCCTGATTGGAAATGATTTATACAGCAATCCCTGTACCCAAGGCATGGGGATGGGGCAGGAAACCCTCTGCAGTTGGATGCTATACCTTGTGGAGTTTCATATATGTGGTTAGTAAGGTTGGAGATTTGCTCCCATACCTGTCTATTCTGGCATCAGACTCAGAAACACTGCACTGCTGAAAGAATACAGAAAAATGTAGCTGAGAGGAAAAATGTGCACGCTGTAGATATGGGAAGAGATTCAAATATTAGAAGAAATAGTGTCATACATAGTGTCTAATTTAATGAAGATATATTGGACTCGGATAATAGAATTATTGTGAGTTTGAAAAAAATCTTAGACAAGACCAACTAATTAGAAGGCACAGCATATCTCTGTGTAAGGTGGTAAAGATAAAAGATGGATGATGCTGGTCTGGATTAACTCAGAAGTTATTTGTGGCCATGTAAGTAAAGACTGGAAGGAGTATCCTCTAGTGTGGTGTGGCAGCTGTTCTGTACTAAATTGCTGGCGTAATCTCATGAAATTGCTTGCACTAATTCACTTCAGTGTTCCGATGAGACCGACGGCATAATGCTGAGCTGTGGGGGTTCTCTCCTGCCCTGCTCACAGCAAAGCTTGGCCATATCCCCCTGCCTGCCTAGGCCAGTGCAGCCACTGCTCTTGGAGTAAACCGTAACAGCCTTGGAAATTGATGACCACAGTGCAAGTGCAGCATCCTTCTCTGACCCATTAAAAGGGCCTATCCAACTAGCACAGACTGTGTTTTCTCTTTTGTGCACAATGGACAACACTGGCAGCAGGCTGGCTAACCAGAGCAGAATATATGTCACTATTTTGCAGTGGGTATTTAAAAACAGACATTCCTCCCCCAGGTAGAAATTGTTTAGTATTCCTCCATCAGCACCACTTTTACCCCTCCTGATCAAAGTATTTTTGCCTGTTTATTAAAAAAAAAACCCAACAACTCACTGGATTGGACTTCAGCTGTACAGTAAAAATGATCAGGAATTGTTTTGCTGTTCTTAATATTATTTTTTAAGTGTTGCAGCAAGGGAGACGAATGTTAAAGTGTTTTGTTTATGTATAGACAGATAAGTCATGTGCCATAAAAACGGCTTGGCCATCTTTGATGCTCATTGACAGATCCAAAGCAAAGCATTCTTTATGAGAAAACGCTGCACTGCCAATAAAGTGATCCCAACAGCCGAGCTTGTGCTGCTTAATTTGTTTCCATGGAGTGATATTATAATTCTGACAGACTGAAAAATTGCCTCGCAGAGACTCATATTGCATTTGTTGCTGAGTGCATCTTTGATATAACATTTGTTATTGTAGTGCTTGGGGTGTCTTCAGAGGAGTAATATTCTAAACGAACCTGGCTGTATTATCCCTTTAATGTAGAGTAGAATTTTGCATGAAATTTTCAGCTTGTTTCAAATGTGTTTCGCCAGCTATTCATCACGAGTGGGCCGTTGAAGAATACAGCCAGTGTATCACTATAAAATCAGAAAAATCCTTAATTCTCTATCTTTGGGGAACCTCTTGGGTTGTTCCAATTCTTTTCTGTTAAATGAACAGACAGCATGATCTCTTGTATTTATGCCTGCCTGACAGGTTGGGTTTTTTTATAGTAGAAACACGAATCCCTGTTTGTAATGCAGGATTAACCTGTCTCACACAATATTATTAGAATTAGACCTGACTAGAGAGGACTTAATTTCTTTTTCTTCTCTATTTAACTTTAGTTTTCATCCCACACCAGCTTTTTGCACTCCCAGGAACACTCTGCCTCTTATGTTTGAGTAAATATTGAAGAGCATATGTATTACTTGTCTGGATTTGCACAGGCAAAAAACAAGAGCAGTATGAAGTCCCCCCTCTCTGGGCTTCTGTGTTCTGAGCTGCCACTAAAATGTAAAAAGATTGTACTATGATGTCCTATTAGACCTCAAGACTGGAAGGACAGTTTGTATAGAACACAGGCATTTTTCATAATTATGTTGCCTGCAGGGTTACCACCTGCCCTAATTTGATCTGATTAAGGTGAAATGCAAAACTGTCCTCATTTCACAAGTGGAATTGTGCCATGTTCCCTCACAGAGAGCAATAAAATATGCATACAAGTATTGCCACTGCAAGGGAGGAAGAAAAATATTAGAATTAGGTAACAATTAAGATTTCGGCTCCATTACGAGAGCGCAGGTCACTTGTATACAACTGCTCCATTCTTTAGTGTTCTGGAAATGGTTTTCTGTCATAAAATCCCTATGAAAAAGAGAAAATCATAGCCATTCATCCAGATATGTCTGTACTATTCTGTGAGACATAATATATTCCATGGCTTTTTAAAATTCTCTTTTGCTTGGATGGGCTTATTGTCCATGACCATTTATTTTTAGAGTAGCTTCGGCTTGCCTTATAGTCTGAGTCATTTATGTAGCAATTTAAATATTTGTCTAAGCTCTCAGTGAAAGGCTCATGTTGAAGTCTTATAAATGCTACACAGATTACAGGAATAGCATTTTTTTATGTACTGTTTATACAGAATGACGTCATATCCCGAGGAAAAAAAAAAAAAGAAATGCAAAAGTAGAAAGAAAAGCATTGCTATTTCTGGGTCACTGAATATTGTTTGCCATTCTCCTTTCTCCAGTAGTAATTTTGTGCATGCTTATGCATGTGTAAGTAAGAGAGCGAGACCTACATGTGTGCTTCTTGGGTTTTCTGTCACTTTTTTTTTGAGCTCAGCGTATTGATTTTTCTCTACTGTGGATAGAAAATAACCTTTAAAAATTGCATTTTAATATCCTTGAACACTAGTTTTGTAATTAAAGAGATTGAAAGCTGTGTTTGTTCTCTGGCGCTTGGCCACATCTTTCTTGATGATACAATGGCATATTCTACATTACACAGTCTGTGTAATAACCTCATTTGGTAAAATACAAGTGAGATGGGAATTTATTGCAACATGAATTGCTGAAATTGTTCTTTCTATATATCATTCCCAAAATTGCAGGAGGGCAGTTTCCTTAATTCAACTTCTAAGAGGTAAAAGAAGTAATAATTACTCTTCAAACTGATTCTCAGCACTTGAGAGTTACAATATACTTCTGTTATCAAGCCATCAGCTGGAGAACTGCTATATGAACTTTGGTTTAATTTCATCCTGGAAACCTTTTAGCATTTTCTATATTGCACATGCCTAATTCTGGCATTCAGAAATGACAGTCTTGCCCTTCACTAACCGGTAAATTAAATTCTTCTGTAGTTATTTTTGCCTTGTGTTGACTTTTATCCAGGGATAGTTGGATTTTCCCTGAGAAGACAATCTTGTCTCTTACAAAGTCTCTACCTCATGCTGGAAACCTCCTGACCTCTCACTTGCCTTCTCAAAGGTACTGATCATCATCAAAGGCCAGAGCCAGCATGAAGGTGAGATTTTGAGAGAACAGAGTTTACTTTAGAGTTTTCAACTACTTTTTGAATAAAAGATGAGAAAACCTTTCATGAATTGAGCTGATTGAGCTACAAACCTACTATGCTGAGAGTGAAGAGCTCCTCTTAGCCCAGATCCCTGCAATGAGATTTTCACTATGAAGGTTTATATGGGCAGAAGCTCTTGGGTCTTTGAAAAAGAAATTCAGAGCAGCTCTGTTGTATCTCAACTTAAACCAAAATAAAACAACAATCCATCTGGTTATGTTACGAGCCTTAGACTTTCTGATTTTCTGACTCTTTGATGTTATGAATAAATGGTAAGACTAACTTCTGTTATTTCAGAAGCATTTAAAGGAGAAAATAAATTAGGTTGTTTCTGTAAAATTTAGTTTTATCAAAGTCAGTACTTGCATGGAAAGAAGGGAGTAATCTTTTTATTCCTTCTCCTGGAGCTGCTGTGTATGAGCAGCAAAGGTCGTAGTTGAATTTCTCATTACAGATAGACAGCCCTGACTTTGTTTTGTTGCACGAGTTTAGTATTCTCTGACTTTACTGTGAATTGCAAGGTTGAATTTATGCCTATAATTTAAACTGGAATATTGAGTAACCAGATGGTACAGACTATCTCTCAAATATGTTTGCACTATTGCATGGTTGCCCTGAAGTCTCAGTCTCTTGGGCAATATTGAATATTTATTTTTTTTTAGAAAATTTCCTCCCTCTGACAGACTCTGTCAACAGTTTGTCACATAGTGGTACAGCATATAGAGAAAACTGCCAAAAATAACAAGCAGTGGCATGCTGGCATTGTGCAGCTCAGTACAATTCAGAGTTTGCATGCTGATGTGACTAAACTGTGCTTGTTCAAGTCTGGTTTAAATATTGTTTAAAATATGCAAAAAAGCAAGCAAGGAAGCAGGTTCTAAACTGAAATGGCAGGTCAATACTCCTGCTGGTATTTTCTGAAGTAAAGATTAATAGAAAGATTCTGTTTCTAACCACACTAACATGGTTCATTACTTCTAGTCATTTGGCTTTAAAGCATCATTAAAAAAAACCCAGCAAGTAGCAGCACAGTGAAGACCAGAGTTATGTGCAACACTAGAAAGCCAGCCCAGCAGAATTTGCTATTATCTGAGATGCTCTATTTGCTGCCAGTAGTCAAACTTCATGTGATCCTTTTCTAAATCTATTGCTGCCCCTTTGCAGATTTTTTGCATAGGTGCTTCAGGAGAGCAAAAATACCTTTTGGTCTTTCAGTGATTGTGAAATTAAGTGCATACAAACAAAAATGTAACCCCACAGGGGTGGGTAACTAATATCTCTGGTATGTTGTCAAAACATGAACTGTATTGTGCTCTGACAATTGTTCATGGAAGTTTCTTGAATATTAGCTTCAGTATCTATTTTCGTAGAAAAAAAAAAAGTACCTGTAGACAAGGCAAGGGAATAATCACTGTGCATCTGTTGCAGAAATATTTGGTTTTCTTTCTTGGGGTAAAATTGTTGCACGATTGAACACACACACACACCCAAACACCCTGCCACCACTACCAATCACAATAGATAATCAAAATAGCAGTTGGAAGTCAAAGTCTGAATTAATGGGTCAGAGAATGTCAGTTTGCAAATGTGGCTTGAATGCATGATCAACATTGAGAATTCAAAAGGTAAATAAATAAGGCCTTTTGTTAATAATAGATCAATAGGTAAACCTAGTGATTAGAAGCTGATTTCATGAGAGGCTTTTGACTCCAGGATGTGATTTTTATGATTAATAATGGTTAGCAATAATTGATCATCTAGATAAATTTGTGTGCCCACATGAATCCCAAGCTTTTTAAGACCTACAGAGGTAAAGCTTGGGACTTGAGGTGACAAATTATTCATAGAATAGTTTTATCACCTTTCTTTCTTTAAAGATTAAATCTTTTTTATACAGAGGAAGATATCTGTAATCCTAGTGTAAGTCTACAAATTAATTAAATTTTAAGTTTGGTTACATTAGAAAATTAGGTAACAACAGAGGGAAAAGCCTCAATAATTTACTATTTACAAAAGTATTGCTCATGAAGGTTGTAAAAAGAAATTGTGAAAATTATAATAATAATACCCTTCTGTGGGATCTGTGAGAAAACTTTTTTACACCTTTCAGAATCCACAGGCATAAGCAGTATTCCAAAGACAGGCTTATGTGCCTATATTCTGTAAATTACATACTTGATATTTTTCATATCTTTTTCTCTTTCAGCAAAATATTTCTGCATTCTAGACACTCTTCTTAGTTTTCTCTTTGTTCATATTCACATAACATCAAAAATGAGAAAAGGTCATCTGAAACATCAAAACATTTAATTAACACAAGCACAGTGATGTAATTTCATACTTTGAAAATCACTGTCAGTTCCCATAAGAGTGACCACACTGTCACCAGCACAGACTTGTTTTTCACTGGAAGAGACACAGACAGCAGAATGGTGATTTTTATTTTTTTTTTACACCAATATTCCAATTAGTTGAAGAGGTTGGAATAGATGGGAAAAATAACATAACAAACAAATACATCAGAATTATGGTATTTCAAACCTGGTTTGGGTGAAAGTCTAAGCCAATTCCCTCCTTGCTGCCCCTTTATCATTACCACTGTTATCACACACTGCAGGGCTCTGCTCTTCCCATCGTTCCTGCTCAACAGAGTTGTCTGGGCTGGACTGGGCTGAGTGAACCCCCACCTTGCATATGGAGTTCCCCCTGCTGTGTCCCATTGTAGCCAAAGGTTGGCTGTGCCTGGGATAGATACCTACTGTAAAAAGCACCTCTGAGCTACAGCCTTCCCTTGCTACCATATATTGCAAGTATTGTCATTTCCACGCTTTTAGAATTATTTTTGTTGTTAATACTGAACATTTTTGTTATCTGCACTCAAGTCAAATACAGTTCTACATGGAGCAATCGAGAAAAAAAAAAGACACATGCATTAATTTTCTAAGCATGAAGTGGTTATTCTCTTGTATTTGAAACATCTTTCAGTTGCAAGCTCGGTTTAGCAATTAGCACTGCAGAAAGATATCCTTTGAAGGACACTGATAGTTATTCTTACATGGTGATGTTCAGAGCTCACAAAAGGATATCTGCTTTTCAGAATTAACAAGTGTTGATGCAGACATAAATTTTAAAGTGCGAGAACTAGAAGTTACACTGTGTTCATAATGTAAATGTTCAGTTTGCACAGAGCTAAATAGGATGGGAAAATTTACATGCTCAGAGTGAAGCATGTGCAGAAATGATTGAGATTACATCTGTTGAGTGGAAACTAAGCTCAGCTAACCTCAAAAGTATAAAAGTTACTTGTGTAAATCTTAACTTGTTGCCTTAGTCTGCTCATGTAATGGAGATAAATGAATAAATTTTTGGGGCCTGCCTCAGACCACAGGAATTACCCTGTCAAGGTGTGTATTTTCATCTATTGATGTAAAAATGAAGCATGCAGTGAATATATTTGACTCATATAGCCATTATTTAGATGCTTAAATTCAGTGAATTGAATTTCATCCAACTATACCATTTGGGGAAAGATAAAATTTAAAATGCAAAGCAGGAAATAATGCTAAGAACGTATGGTAAGTGTAAGCACATGATCCTAAAGTAGAGATATATATGCTTGTAGCTACTGTTGATGAAGACATATGATTTTTTGTGATTCTCTGAGGCTAAAATTCATCCAGGGCCTATCTCATCCCCCAGCCAGGAGCAGGACAGCCAGAGCCACAGGACAGTTGCAGCACTGGGCCCAGGAAGATAGGGACAAGTTGAGGTTGGGACTGAAGATGGGGCAATAGGTGGGCCTGGCTGGGTGGGCCAACATGGCTGGGCAGGGCAGGGCTGTGGGGAGCTGGAAACTGAGACCATACTGCTTCAGATCGGCCCTGAGGGCCGACATGGGGTCCTGAGCTGTGGGGAGCCTTTGTGCAGATGGGCAGGGACGCTCAGGGCTAGTGGTGCCATCAGGGCCTTGGCACTTGCATTGGTTCTCAGTCAGCTATATTTGTTAAGCAGTCTTTTTTTTGCTTTTACTTTGCCAGTTTATGGTTTAATTTCTTCCTTTGCATTCTCACTGGAGAACATAAGTCATACAAAGTGATAATTTTAAGCTAAACCAAAACCAGAAGCTAATTTTGTCTGAGAAAAAAATATGTGAAGACTTGGGTAATTAAATTGGTAGTAGTTAATTACAAGTGTAGCTAAAAATGTGTGTTCCGACCAGTTGAAATCAGGGGATTTATGACGTTATGAGACATTAAACTGTCCTTCCTAAATATTACTTCTTTATTCTTCTCTTGGAGATACATAAACTTATATGAGCAGATTAAAAATACCTTTATATCTTTATGAAGAGAATATCACAATGTAAAATGTAAATTAGAATCACATAATCATAGAATTGTCAGGGTTGGAAGGGACCTTAAAGCTCATCCAGTTCCAACTGCCCTGCCAAGGACAGGGACACCTCCCACTCGGTCAGGTTGCTCAGAGACCCATCAAGCACGGCCTAAAAAACTTCCAAGGATGGGGCTTCCACCACCTCTCTGGGCAACCTGTGCCAGTGTCTCAGCACCCTAATGGTGAAGAAATTCTTCCTAATGTCTAATCTGAATTGACCTATCTCTATTTTTAATCCATTCCTTTTAGTCCTGTCACTACCTGACATCCTAAAAAATCCCTCCCCAGCTCTCTTGTAGGCCCCTTTAAGATACTGGAAGGCCACAATAAGGTCACCCCAGAGCCTTCTCTTCTCCAGACTGAACAACCCCAATTCTCTCAGTCTGTTTTCATAGGAGAGGTGCTCCAGCCCTCTGATCATCCTTGTGGCCCTTCTCCCATATCTTTCCTGTAACAAGAGCTCTAGAATTTCAGGTGGGGTCTCACAAGAGTGGAGTAGAGGGAGAGAATCACCTCCCTTGACTTGCTGGCCACACTTCTCTTGATGCAGCCCAGGATACAATTGTTTTTCTGGGCTGCTAGAGCACACTGTTGGCTCATGTGGAGCTTTTCATCCACCAGCATCCCCAAGTCCTTTTCTTCAAGACTCCTCTCAAGCCAGTCACTGCCCAGCCTATATCAGTGCTTGGGATTGCCCTGACTCAGAGGGAGGACCTTGCACTTGGCCCTGTTGAACTTCATGAGGTTGGCATGGGCTCACTTCTCCAGCATTTTGAGGTCCCTCTGGATGGCATCCCCTCCCTCCAGCATGTCAGCTGCCCCACAGAGCTCGGGGTCATCAGAAAACTTGTTGAGGGTGCCACTGTCCATGGCTGACAGTGCCTCTCAATGCCACTGGCCATGGCGCTGACAAAGATGTTAAACAAGACTGGTGTCAGTACTGATCCTCTCTTTGGGATCACTCTTTGGGAGTGGCCATCAAGCCAGTTCTTTACCTACTGAATTGTCCATCCATCAAACCCATGTTTCACCAGCTTGGAGACCAGAATGTCATGCAGGACAGCATCAAAGGCTTTGTTCATATCCAGGTAAATTACATCAGTGGCTCTTCCCACGTCTGTTGATGTTGTGACCTTCTCACAGAAGGCACAATTAGTCAGACACAATTTGCCTTTGGTGAGGCCATGTTGATTGCAGCCAATCACCTTATTGTTATTCTTCTGCCTCAGCAATGCCTCCAGGGGGATCTGCTCCATGATTTTACCAGGCACAGAGGTGAGACTGACTGGCCTATAGTTCCCAAGTTCATCCACCTTTCCCTTTTTGAATATGGGAGTTATATTTCCCTTTTTCTAGTCAGTGGGAACTTCACTGGACTGCCATGACTTTTGGAAAATAATAGATAGCATTACATAGATTTACAGTTGTAAATTTCTGTACCTTTGAATGTACCTTTCATTCATAAGTGCAGCATTTAGAGTTATATAAAAAAGCAATATGAGGTTCAAGCAACAACAAAATTATTCAAACAAGTCATCTGAAGTATGATGGAACATTAAGAAGAAAATAATATACTTAAATTTAATTTAAGTAATAAATGCTTAAATAGGAGCAAAGAAATTTCTTGTGGTGAGTTTATAAAGCTGCTGGTGTATCATCCTTTCACAACATAGTTAGTTACTCAGGCTCATTCCTAAGGCATCACATCAGTTTTATGGGTCTTACTGCTTTAAGGTCAATGAGCTATGTCAGAAGAAAAAATGGTATGAAAATTCTGAAGATCTGCATCAGTTTTCTATTTCTTATATCTTTCTCTGCCTTCACTTAGCAAAAACCTGTAACAGTCATTGTTGCCAAGAACATATGAAACACATAGATTTGAATGTGAGTTGAAAGAGGGAACTAATAAACAATTTAGCTGCCATTTTATCAGTCTGCAGATGTCCTCAATCCTGTATTTTGGCTTCTGATTAAAGGCAACTGTTCATGCTTTTGCATCATTTCTTTTTAACACTCTTATGCATAATTGTTATTGATTGCTTTATTTAATATTCCTATGGTTTGCTTTATGTCTGTGGAAAACTCATATATGTCTGTACTTTTTCAAGTAATAATTGTGAAGAGGAAAATGGAAAGTTTCAATAATTATTGAGACCATTGATTATAAGGGTTTCTGTACTACAGAGGGCGTAAAATCTAATCCTCAAAGCATTCTACACAAAATAACAGAAATCTGTAAAGTGCAGATTATTTATTTCATGTGGCCCCTGCTCTTACTGCACATCAGAGACTTAGAAAATGCATTTTTCTTTTAACCTTTGATAGCCAGTTTGCCAGTGAACTCATTGGGTGCTGTGGTTTACTTATAATAATTTTCAAGTCACTGTGTGTTCATATATACATGAATGTGTTGATGGCTATAGGGGTAGTTTTGTGAGTGAGATCACAAATAGTTCTTAATGCTTTTAATCAGCACAGGTATTTTTAAATACCTTTTTATTGATAAAAATATTATTTGTCTATAGGCTTTATCTGTAGTGACAATGCAGGAATTTAACATCACCTGAGACTTTTTCAAAACTCTGAGGTATTTGGTAAAAATGGGATACAGTGCTGGAACATGTTTTGTAAAGGCCTTCTTACAGAACAGAATAAATTAAAGTAGAAATAGGAACTATCAGAAATGCATCCAGAAATATACAAAAAGAAAGGAAAATGTTCCAATCTTATTTTTGTTTTCTATGTTTTTTAATTTCTGGTTTTTTTTCCTTAAATTATTGTTTGACAAGAATAATTTCCATTGCTTCCTGAAATTATTTGTTCAATGTGAAGATTTGAAAGGACTTCTTATGGAAAGAGGGTTGTTAATGTGTGTCAGTATAATTCAGTATTGTACACATTTGACATTTCTGAACTCGTTGCTGGAAAGCATCATGCCAGTAGTGTCATGATTTTTAAGTTCTCTCTTCCTTCTTTGCTAGTAACTTCAGGATCTCTTGTATAATCAGCTTTTAAGGTCCAGAGAAAGTCTGTACTCTGAAAAGATTGAAAACTAGATTTAGTCTCTGAAAAATAGACTACACAAAAAATGGTATCAGGAAAAGGATGCAGCAGTGGACAACTAGTAACATATAAAATAAATGTATGTGTTTATATATATGTCTATATATATCTTCATACTTTTACACATTTTTTACAAAGATCCGTGATTCCAAAGTATTTATAGTCTGACATGAAAGAAAGAATGCACATAAACAGTTCATATGAGGAAGATTATATAAATTATGCATGAAGGGAAGTAGGTATTCAGGAAATATGATTTTGAAGAAATAATGGAAAAAGACTCTTTCCCATTTTAAGGACTTTGATTAATAATTGGAAAATATAAGAGGGAAATAAATGATTGGTTGAAGAAGAAGCTGTAAAGACTTTAAAAAGCAAAGACAAGCAGAAAGCAGTTAAGTTGATGTTACAAAGCTAACATATGTCAAAGATTAACGTGAAGTATTACATGAAATCATAATTATCCTCTATACCTAGAAATTCCTATATCAGTGTGCAAACAATGCAGGAGTTTTCAGGGAAAATAACATGTGGGGGAAAAAAATTTAAGTCCTTGAAGGTAAGGGAGAGGAACTGTGTTTTAAGCAATAAGTTCTGATCTGAAACACAGAGAATTCAATAGCTCTGGACTAGAAGTCAGACCTCAGGTCAAGATGTTAGTGAGACAGTGTTGATACACTGGGGTTTGAACGAGCTGAAAGCTGGGGATGGAAATGCCAATGAAAATGCACAGAAAAGTGCTGCATAGCAGTTATTCTGTGGTGAAGTAGTAAGGGCAACTTTAAGTGCACTGAGAACAAGAAACAGAATAGAAATGAGGAGCCTATGCATGAGGGAAATGAGAGAAAATTAAAGGTGATACAAGGGTTGTGGTCCTAGAAGCTGAGTAGCATAAAAACCCATTAAGAAAGAATCATGCAGAGCTAAAACTCAAACACTCATATGTCAATATCCTTGTGTATGAGAGGAGGGAAGAGGTGAGTGGCAAGAAGCCTATTAGAATATCCTAGGTGCTATTAAATAGGAAGAAGTAGTAATATTTAATTAAAGTGAAGCCATTAATGGGTAATTCTTACCATATGTTTAAACCATGGCCAGCCTAAACCTTGGCTACCTTTGAAAGGGCTTGCTGATCAAGTTCTGTTGATGGTGCTTTCTCCACCTGTATCTCCTCTGAATGGAGAGAAGTATTTACCAGCAAGAAGCTGATTTGAATATAATTTAAATCAGTTCCCTGAGTATAAGAAGTTATACCAGTAGACTTGTATCTTTGTGTCTGTAGGGGGATTGCCTTTTTTAGTTATGTTGCTGGCAACTATAAAGGCTTTTCCATTTGTATCCCTAAGACAATTCTTCCAGCAGAAGTTGTGAGTGTAGGCTGTGCCTCATTGGCTTTGGGTGAAGCCAAAGTGCTGATGGAGNGATTGAAAACTAGATTTAGTCTCTGAAAAATAGACTACACAAAAAATGGTATCAGGAAAAGGATGCAGCAGTGGACAACTAGTAACATATAAAATAAATGTATGTGTTTATATATATGTCTATATATATCTTCATACTTTTACACATTTTTTACAAAGATCCGTGATTCCAAAGTATTTATAGTCTGACATGAAAGAAAGAATGCACATAAACAGTTCATATGAGGAAGATTATATAAATTATGCATGAAGGGAAGTAGGTATTCAGGAAATATGATTTTGAAGAAATAATGGAAAAAGACTCTTTCCCATTTTAAGGACTTTGATTAATAATTGGAAAATATAAGAGGGAAATAAATGATTGGTTGAAGAAGAAGCTGTAAAGACTTTAAAAAGGAAAGACAAGCAGAAAGCAGTTAAGTTGATGTTACAAAGCTAACATATGTCAAAGATTAACGTGAAGTATTACATGAAATCATAATTATCCTCTATACCTAGAAATTCCTATATCAGTGTGCAAACAATGCAGGAGTTTTCAGGGAAAATAACATGTGGGGGAAAAAAATTTAAGTCCTTGAAGGTAAGGGAGAGGAACTGTGTTTTAAGCAATAAGTTCTGATCTGAAACACAGAGAATTCAATAGCTCTGGACTAGAAGTCAGACCTCAGGTCAAGATGTTAGTGAGACAGTGTTGATACACTGGGGTTTGAACGAGCTGAAAGCTGGGGATGGAAATGCCAATGAAAATGCACAGAAAAGTGCTGCATAGCAGTTATTCTGTGGTGAAGTAGTAAGGGCAACTTTAAGTGCACTGAGAACAAGAAACAGAATAGAAATGAGGAGCCTATGCATGAGGGAAATGAGAGAAAATTAAAGGTGATACAAGGGTTGTGGTCCTAGAAGCTGAGTAGCATAAAAACCCATTAAGAAAGAATCATGCAGAGCTAAAACTCAAACACTCATATGTCAATATCCTTGTGTATGAGAGGAGGGAAGAGGTGAGTGGCAAGAAGCCTATTAGAATATCCTAGGTGCTATTAAATAGGAAGAAGTAGTAATATTTAATTAAAGTGAAGCCATTAATGGGTAATTCTTACCATATGTTTAAACCATGGCCACCTTAAACCTTGGCTACCTTTGAAAGGGCTTGCTGATCAAGTTCTGTTGATGGTGCTTTCTCCACCTGTATCTCCTCTGAATGGAGAGAAGTATTTACCAGCAAGAAGCTGATTTGAATATAATTTAAATCAGTTCCCTGAGTATAAGAAGTTATACCAGTAGACTTGTATCTTTGTGTCTGTAGGGGGATTGCCTTTTTTAGTTATGTTGCTGGCAACTATAAAGGCTTTTCCATTTGTATCCCTAAGACAATTCTTCCAGCAGAAGTTGTGAGTGTAGGCTGTGCCTCATTGGCTTTGGGTGAAGCCAAAGTGCTGATGGAGGTTTCCTGACAAGTGTCTCCAAATTCATTTGCATCCTTTTAATGGCAGTTGCTAAGATGGAGAGGTAACTATTTGTAGTTGCACCAGCAGAACAGCAGATTGATAAAAATCATCGTTCCTCCCACGTTCTGGGGAGAACGATGCTCCTAATTCCTTTTAAGGAATTTTCTCTGTTCACAAGCAGATGCCTCATTTTATGGTAAGAAGAATGAAGCCCAGATTGCTTTCACAGTCTGCACTTTTATCCCCTTGCCAGAAATGAGTCTAGTAGTGTACAAAAGTGAGCAGTAGCCTTGTATTTCATCATCAGGAAGGTAATCACACTCTGAGCAGGTCACTAAAGTGCGTGGTCTCTATCAAGACATGTTTTTTCTGGTACAGGTGTGAAAATCTGTAGTGATTGAACATTAATCTGATTGCAAAGATCTGGCAAATCACTCCCTGTCTGCATAGCTGGTTTGTGTATTACACCTG
>VYZU01004193.1:7038-30507 GCA_013401355.1 Ceyx cyanopectus
ACTTAAGACCCGCCTGGATCTGTTCCTGAGAGACTTGGTCTAAGTGATCCTGCTCAGGCAGGGGGGTTGGACTAGATGATCTTCTAGGTCCCTTCCAGCCCCTAATTTCTGTGATTCTGTGATTCTGTGATTCTGTGCTTTGTACAATTATTTTTTTTTTTTCTTTTCTTCTTGGTCTCCAGTCTGTGCAAAAAAAGGTTTAGTCTTTGATAGAGTTTAACACTTGCAGTTAAAACAACATCAAGAAAAACCTAACCAAGGTTAGGTCAAGAAAAGCCAAGCCAAAAAGGGTGATTTATGAGGTTTTTTTAAAACTTTTCTTGGAATGAAGATCATATGAGTAATTTTTCTGATTTACCCATGGCTTATGTGCAACCAAGCCCTTTCCAAGGAGGAATTAGATTGCATTCAATCGCTAGTAAATTAATCTGATGAGATTCCTCCACTGACTCTCTCCATCATGGTAGCGACTCTCACTGCCTGACCCCAGGACACTACTGCCACCAATTGTCACTTAGCACAATTCTGCTCAGCACGCAGGCTGCTATGTGTCCAGGGAGGAGGGGAAGCAGAGGATTTACTTCTGGAGCTTTCCAAAAAGCTCTTGCTCAAAGTCATAATCAAGACACTGGTCCTTACTGAGGCAATAATATTTCTTTTAGCTTAGGGTTTAACATTTAAGCTTCTCTTCTTTTCTCCTGGAGGAAGGGGAAGGACTTGGAGACTAGCCAGAGTCTCCAAGACATTGCATGACATTGCAGGGGGAAAAAAGTTGTGAAACTGTGGTCAGTCTTATTTTAATACTTTTTGCCATGTTCCCCTAGAAAAACTTCTGTGAATCCTATATATCTTCTGTCACTGAAAAGCTAAAGAGACAGTGGCTCTGCCACCACCACAGAAACAGGGTGTTGTTTTTTTTCTCTTATAACATAATTTGGTTTTAGCCCTTTTCTTAGGATGACATCTGCTCCTTGTTATATTGTTTAAGCCCTATAGAATCCCCTTCTTTTAATAAATTACATCTTCTTAATGGTGTGTGATTTTATACAAATATGATAGTCTTTACTGAATGATGTCCAGAGGTCTGGGAAGGAGAGACAGTAGAAATGCAATCTTCAAATATTGGCTTGCAGGCCATATCATCAATGGAGGATGTTTTTTTAACCTCTTACAAAAACAGAACATCTTCATTTAATTCAGATGCATTTCATTATATTTTGAAGTTACCAACAAAATAACAAGGAACAAAGAGAGCTTTATGTGTAAGAAAAAAGCCACAACACCCTGCTGCTGGCAATTTGCAGAACTTTGGAAGTATGCTTAATTCACACAGATGTGTAGAAGTATTCTTAATTCAACCCAAGAGCAGTTAAAAACTAAAAGGGATTGTCCTACTCTCTCCATGCCTGGCCATGGAGTCCCACTGCCCCTTTTGCACCACTTCCATTCAGTGATCAGAGTGAAATGAAATAATTGTTCCGCAGGATGACTCACATTACAAAGTTGTATCCTGGGATCCAGTCATTAAATCCCCCACAGGTGTTCCTTTAAAAGCCTTCCTCTTAGGGGTACCAGAATAGTGAAAGCAGAAGGCATTTGAATTTCCCCTGAAGTTCCAGTCCTTCCATCAGCTCTCAGAGCAGTTTGCTGACTAAATCTTATTTGTATATGAATAATTTATCATATGAATAAATTAACTTATACTGAATGAAGAGGTAGACTAGTGGGATGCAGTAATGCCAACACAACAAAATCAAAGCTGGGGATGTGGGGGAAATGAACCCATAACAATGGCAAATGGCACCATCTGCTCATAGGCATGAGACAGCTGTGACTACATCTGAAACATAAGAGTGTGGGGATGTATGGAGCAGCATCTAAAAAGGGGTTTAGAATAAGCAGAGCTGAGCAAAAACTAAGCTGCTCTTTTTCAGCTGCAAAAATATGGTTGCTATAAAATGACTGAACACTAAATTCCAGGTTTGGAGTCTCATTCCGAATTTTCCAGTTCAGAAAGTATATAAGTAACATTTCTGTGCCTTTGATATAATACAAATAATAGATAGTTATTCATAATAAATAAACATGAATAAATGATAATTATGAAATAGAAGTGTCAGCTCCTGCCAAATGATCTATCATCCCACACCCTTGACCTGGGCAACTGATGAATGCATGTTAGAGATGCATGAGGTAGAAAGACTGAAAATATTAAAAGCTGGATCTCAAGTAGTACAAACAGGCTTTGGTCCAGGTTACACCACCTGTTGATCTACTCTGTGTCTTACAGTAGTATCAGTTGGAGGGATGATGATTTGTATTCTCTAAGTACTGATAAGGGCTACCTAAGCAGGTGTGCTTTGATCACGTGTGTGGCAAGGAGATTGATAGTATTGAGAATTTTTTAAATCCCTTTTTCTTTAGATGTTCCTCAAAGAAATCACTGCATACCACAGTCAAAGCAGCAACCAGAATGACAAATTCATTAAAATCTACTTCATTGTCTTTATATAGAGTCCAGATCTTCCATGATCTTATGAACCAGAAGGTCCTTTTGGCCCTAAAGAGAAAGAATCATAGAATCATAGAGTGGCCTAGGTTGGAAGGGACCTTAGAGATCATCTAATCCAAACTCCCTGTCATGGGCAGGGACACCTCTCAGCTAGACCAGGCTACTCAAGGCTTTGTTAACTTGGCCTTGAATACCTCCAGGGAGGGGGCAGCCACAACTTCTCTGGGCAATTTATTCCAAAGTCTTGTCACCCTCGTACTGAAGAATTTCTTCCTAAAATCTAATCTAAATCTATTCTCCTTCAACTTAAACCCATTTACCCTTGTCCTATCCATCAAAGCTCTTGTAAAAAGTCCCTCTCCAGCCTTCTTATACGTTCCCTGGAATTGGAAAGAAGCAATTAGGTCTCCCCGAAGACTGAACAATCTCAGCTCCTGCAGCTTGTCCTCGTAGCAAAGGTGCCCCAGTCCCTGGATCATCCTTGTGGCCCCCCTCTGAACGTGCTTCAACAGATATATGCCCCTCTTATGGTGGGGACAACAGAACTGGATGCAGTATTCAAGATGGGGTCTCACAAGAGCAAAGGGGGAGAACCACCTCTCTTGACTTGCTGGCTACGCATCTCTTGATACATCCCAGGATGTGGTTGGCCTTCTGGGCTTCATGACCACACTGCCGGCTCATGTTGAGTTTCTCATCTATCAACACACACAAATCCTTCTCTTCAGGGCTACTCTCAACACACTTATGCCCAGTCTGTATTTGTGGAAGCCTAATGTTCGGCTAGAGAGGGACTGTTTACAAGGGCCTGCAGTGAAAGGACAAGGGGTAATGAGTTTAAATTAGAGAAGAGTAGATTTAGAGTGGATATTAGGAAGAAGTACTTTACATTGAGGGTGGCGGATCAGTGGAATAGAACTCAGGTAAAAGGGAAACATTATGTTGATTAAGCTTCAGATAGAGATTAAAAGCCCAGAATTAAATTCAGGGTAAGATAAGTCCAGAACAACATCACTGTGCAAAGGTTAAAACTTACCTGCTTTCCTGGCTAGCTGAGGTGTATGTACCAAAATACTTATATAACAGAGGCTGATGGTCACCTTCCTTCAAAACCAATTCACAGGCTCTTGTTTATCAGGCTAAAAGGGTGGATTACACAGATTCACAGATATTAGGGGTTGGAAGGGACCTAGAAGATCATCTGGTCCAACTCCCCTGTCTGAGCAGGATCACCTAGACCAAGTCACCCAGGAACAGATCCAGGCGGGTCTTAAGTGTCTCCAGAGATGGAGACTCCACAACCTCCCTGGGCAGCTCATTCCAGAGCTCTGTCACCCTCACTGAGAAAAAGTTCTTCCTTGCGTTGACCTTAAACCTCTTGTGTCCCAACTTGCACCCATTGCCTCTCATCCTCTCATTGGATGACATTGAGAAAAGTCTGGCTCCATCCTCTCTACACTCACCCTTAACATATTTATAAACATTAATGAGGTCTCCCCTCAGTCTCCTCTTCTCCAGGCTAAAGAGCCCCAACTCTCTCAGCCTCTCCTCATAAGGGAGATGCTCCACTCCCCTAATCATCTTGGTGGCCCTGCGTTGGACTCTCTCCAGCAAATCTCTATCTTTTTTGAACTGGGGTGTCCAAAACTGGACACAGTACTCGAGGTGGGGTCTCACCAGTGCAGAGTAGAGGGGGAGGAGAACCTCTCTTGACCTACTGGCCACACTTCTCTTAATGCATCCCAGGATGCCATTGGCCTTCTTGGCCACGAGGGCACATTGTTGGCTCATGGTCATCCCCCTGTCCACCAGGACCCCCAGGTCTCTTTCTCCAGAGCTGCTCTCTAGTACATCAGCCCCCAGCCTGTACTGATACATGGAGTTGTTGTGCCCCAGATGCAGCACCTTACACTTGCTCTTATTAAATTGCATTACATTTCTCCCTGCCCAGCTCTCCAGTCTGTCCAGGTCTCTCTGGATGGCAGCACAGCCTGCTGCTGTGTCAGCCACTCCTCCCAGTTTGGTGTCATCAGCAAACTTGCTGAGGGTGCTCTCTACCCCCTTGTCCAGGTCATTGATGAACAGAGACAGACATATAACTGTCACAAGGACAACAGAGCTTCTGTATCCTTCTGCATTTGTCTACTCTGCTCAATAAAAGCCACTTGCTGTAAATGGGTCTCTAAAGTATTCACTAGACAGAGCAGAGGGTTGTGTGCGGAACACACAAGATATTTGTTATCGTTTGAACTTTTACAAATATGCCCATCCAGAGGCCTGGAGGTAAAAATTAGAAAATGCTAACAATTGCATATTCAGTTTAAAACAACTTACCCCCAGTTTCAAAATAACTCTTTCCAATCTGCCTCACTGCACTTCTATGGCAGATGCCTATGTGTCTACAGCCAGTACTCAAAGGTACTTGGGTGCCTTGAGGTAGCTTTGTTGGTGAGTTCACCACAAATTCCTTGAGACATCTACCTTTATAATCAGATGTCTCTGTAAGCCTAAAACATTAGCTCTCACTGAATGAAATTATTGTTGTGTCCATGTGTCCACAGGAGGAAAGAGGGCACCAGTTTCAGAGGAATGGGTGCCTGGAATTACATTGTGCACTCATCCACAGGGTGAGTTTTATTTTTATAAGCCCTGCACAACAACTGCAGTTCAGCATCTCTCTTTACATAAGTGATCTTCCCTGATGAGGACTTCCCCTGCCTCGAGCCCAGGCCCTCAATGACAATGGCTGGGGACACAAGAAACAGCAGCTTCACCATGGTAGGGCCTATTTACCAGGCAAAATAACAAATAACAACAGTTTTCATGACAGCCACATGAGAAGGAAAACTGCTTGCCTTGGGTTTGCTTTACCCCATATAAAGCCTTCCTCCTGCTGCACTTGCATTGCAGTCCAGAGAGCACAAGTCTGCAGATAAACAGTAAGAGGGCACAGTGCTGCAGCTCTTTCTCTCTTTTTTTTTATCTCTCCAGACAGGAGGAAAGAGAATGAGAAAGGCATCGCTTTTAGCTCTGAAAGACTCCAGGCACTCACAATTTTGAGTGCCACAGTAGCTCTCAGCCCACATCTCTGCCTGGCTCCTTTGCCTCCAGACATCATGTTGCTTGTGTTTGCACAGTTGTGACAAGTCTTCAAAAAGTGAGTGGTCTTCGATGTGTGTCCGAGAGTAGGGAGAGGGAAGGAGAGGCCACACAAAAATGTTGAATGGGAGGTGACCACGTGTAAAGTGCTTCCAAAACAGTATGTAGGTTCTTCTGGTTAGAAGTCACTTCAGACATGCACAATACTGTGTGCAGAGCATATGCTTTCACCTCCTGTCACTGTGGTCATGAGTGTTCACCAGGGATGAGAGGAAACAATGCTCAGGTAAATTTCAGAAAATATCCATGTCAATAACAGCCTGGAAATGTATGAAAGAAGTGGAACCTAATCCCTCTGAGAGTCAGAAGAGAGTTCAGGAGGGGAGTTGCTCTCCATACCTCTTCTATATTTTGGGGTAGGTGCCCAGTTTTGTACAGAGGGAGCCTCTGTGCTCCAGCAAGTGCAGAGGTCTTGCTGAACCATATGTAGGACATGGGAGAAGAACATGGGTGATATCAGGTGCAGCACAGGTCTTCCACTCAGATCCTGGGCATACTCTGTGTCTGCAGATGCTGAGAAAAAGCATTGAGTCTCTTGTGTAGCTACAGCCATTTGGGCATATGTCTTGATTGTGATTCACTAATGCTTATTAGTCAGAAATATTAATCAGATAAAAATAAAAATACTGTGGTTTTTCTGCCATTTATTCAATACAGTTTCACCCACAACTAGGAAAAAAAACCATGTCTGAGTCAATACATTAGTATAAAATCTTTCTGTTTGTCTATATATTACATTGATTCTCTGGTTGAAGAATACTGCAAATTAATTACCTAAGCAGAGTCTGCAGGAGGTACAGCTTCCAGGAAGCAGGTGTAAACTTTCAGAGTTGCCACCCTCTGGACAGAAGAAATATGAGTTTCCTCTATCATCTCCAGGACATTAGCTCAGTAATTTATACCATATAATCTATGCAGGCTCTTTCAATAGCTATTTTCATTTCAGCTAATTGTGTAAGAAATTCTCTATTCCATGCTAGTGGATTACACATACACAAGGAATAGATGTACTGAGTTTGTTTGCTAAGAGGTCCATCCAATTTGCTGTGTCCATCCCTTTCCTCCCTTGCTAGTGAAATACTACTAATAGCTTCAGTGACAGCAGAGATCCCCTGACTCCTGTGAGGGCAGGTCCCAGAGACTACTCAAAATTCATTATTATCAAACAACTGTTTCTAATCCTTCATTTAAAACACCAGCACAATCTGGTTTTGTATGATATCTAATAGTCACTGAAGATTAGTAAAGTCCAAGTAGCCTTCAAGCATTTCTGTATCAGGGCAAGAGTTGACTTTACCAGCAGCTGCCATTCCTCTATTAGTCCTCTCCTGCCCTCTGCTTTCCACCAGGCTAAACACAGAAGCAGCACCAGATATGTGGCTGGCAGAGACAGTAGGACTGCAGGATGACTGTAGATGTGGTGAAGATTAGTGCATTCCCTATTCATGACTAAATTTTGTCTGTCACAACCTGAAAAATCAAGTCAGTGTTGGTGGGAAGGAAGCTCTGGAGGTCCCTAGTCCCAGCTCCTGCTCAAAATGAGATGATCATCCATACCCGACAAGGTTGGGTATGGTTGGCTTTGTCTAGTTAAATTTTGAACACCTCCAAGGATGGAGATTTCACAAGTTCTTGGGTAACCTGCTCTAGTGCTGCACTACCTCCATGAGAAAGATGTCTACCTTAATATCCAGTGTAAACATCACGAGCTGCATCTGTGGCTATTGGCCCTTTTTGAACCACCTCCCACTACCACAAAGAGTTTGACTTTGTTGATTTAACAGATTCTCTTCTGTTTGAAGTCCTGGTTTCTCAGCCAAACTCAGACAATCTTGAACACAGGCTGTCCCCTGACTCACCCAATCCTGTTCCATGATTCAGCATCCCCTTCCACATTATGTGCTTGCTCCTCGCAGACTACTCTAGCAGTGTCCTTCTCCTAAGGTGTATTTCAATACTAAAGTGCTCACTGAAAAATCAATGGCTGTCAGACACAGAAGGGCATTTATTTTTCACCTGCCATGGCAGAAATACTCTATAGGGCTGAATTCTAAAATCTTTGTTCAAGCAGTATTAGATCCTAGGCTTATAAATGAGTCAGTTGTCTGATTTCACAAGAGGCTGCTGAGAGAGAAGTTGTTCTTGTCTTGAGTTGTTCTTTGTTCTTTGTCTTTCAGGTTTACCTGAGAAAAAGACCCAACAGGCTAGGACTGCTTCCTTTAATTTATTTGGAGTAATGTAGAGGCACAACAATCTGGAAGGATCTAGAGGACTGCTCATCCCCTCCTACATGGAGATGGAGTAGTCAGACCACAGGCAGAAAATCTTGTTGGTCACTGTATATTAAAAAACTGAGCAGAGTTCAGTCTTGTGTGAAAGCAGTCAGCTCCTGACACAGGTCAGCAGGCTTCTTCCTCCACAGCTGGGAAACAGAAGCTTCGGCTTCTTCACAAGGATTTTTCCTTTGTCTCTTCTTGTGACAACAAAACACAGGCTGCCTTTAAGCCAGAGTAGCCTATAAAGTGACAGTCTAAACCACAGTAAAATACTGCTCAGCTTAAGTGGGAGGATCTCATAGTTACGGCATCTGGTTTTCAACATTTGCCAGAATGCACGTGGGGAATATTTTCTCACAAATAATTGTTGCACTGGGGAAGACAAGTCAGCCTTCCACCCACATCCTGTCATTATTTATTTTTCCCACACTGTTCTTAGTATGCTTTTTGAATTCTTTTGAATCCCCAAAGTGTGTGGTACCCCCCAAGTGGCAAAAGGTGTGATGGGAAGCAACAGGGAACACTACAAGGTTCAGAAGGACAGATGTACTATACACTAAAAAGCTTACAATACATTAGAGCCTAGATGAGAGACTAAAGGGATTATTAATATAGACTAACAAGCTTGTAAGAGACATTAAAACTAGTATTTCTTGCTTAGTTATAATGAACATTTTTACAGTTTTTAGAATTGTTATTATTTTCATTTGTGTTTTCTTTCCATGTGTGTGGTTGATTGATTTATCCGTTTATATTATGAATATTTCCTTTCCCCACAGCTTCTGGTTTACATCTTCAGAACTGTTTTAACTGATGTGATCCCTCAGACAGTAGAATAGCAAAGAGCTATTAAAGCTATTGCTAATAGCTTTTAACACCTAAATTCAATGATCTGTTCTGTAGGCATCTTTTTTAATGGATCACATCTCAAGGGCTGCCCAGCTGTAGTGCATCCTGATCTCATTCTGTGCTGAGTCTTTTCTGGAGGAGATTGTACACTTTTTTTTTCCAAGTGTACATAAACGTACATAAATGACTTTTTCATTGGAATGTCAGATCATTGAACTCTGCTAGTTCCCATAGCAGTCATTCCTCTTGTGATACTCATCTAGGACAGAAATTGAAGCATTATCTGTACTTGAGGTACTGAGTTACCATCTACCGTTCTCTTCTCCTCCCAGAAAATCAGACGCCATAGAGGCCTCTGTGACCAACGACCCACTACTATCTGTGAAGACAATATAAAATTGTATAGGAATGTATTGTTATCTGGAAAATGGCCTAGCAAGCCTTCATTAATCCTCTAGAGTTGGAGCCAGATCTGCTTTGGGTAGTGTCAGGGGGTCTCGTTACAGAGCAGCTCTCTGCTCCTGTAACCAGAGAACATGCACCCAGAGCCAGCTGGCTTTGGGAGCTCATGTTACTGCTAATATTTGGCAATACATCACCTTCTGAACAAAGCCAAGAGAGCAAATCCCTATGTGTTAAATCCACTATACTATAAGGCAAATCTACCTTTTTTGAGACACACTAGTTCTGACCAACTCAATGCTTCATTTCCTGATTTGAACTCACACCAATATATAGCAGCTTTCATCCAAATTCATTTAAATGTCCAGTTCCTTCCACAAGGTTCCTGCAGCTAAGTTCAGTCTATGCTTCATAACTATATTGAGATACCCTCCTTGCAGGTGGTGATCCTGTGCCACAGGACAGTGGTTGAGTTACCTTATTGAGGTTGTAGCAGTAAGAAAAACTTCCACAGGTCTTCCCTGGTGATGGGTGGGCTGTGGAGTGACTCCTGTCTCAGTTTCTCTTTTCTGGTCTCTAGCTATCCACACAGCAACTATTAGAATCATAGAATGTTTAGGGCCAGAAGGAACCTCCAGAGGTCATCTAGTCCAGCCCCCCTGCAGTAAGCAGGGACACCCTTAACTAGACCAGGCTGCTCAGAGCCTTGTCCAACCTCTCCTTGAATATCTCCAGAGATGGTGCCCCAACCACCTCTCTGGGGAGCCTATTCCACTGATCCACCACCCTCAATGTAAAGTACTTCTTCCTGATATCCACTCTAAATCTACGCTTCTCTAATTTAAACCCATTACCCCTTGACCTTTCACTACAGGCCCTTGGAAACAGCCCCTCTCCAGCCTTCCTGTAGGCCCCCTTCAGGTACTGGAAGGTGGCTATAAGATTGCCGCAGAGCCTTCTCTTCTTCAGGCTGAACAACCCCAGCTCCTTCAGCATGTCCTCATAGGAGAGGTGTTTCAGCCCTCTGATCATCTTTGTTGCCCTCCTCTGCACCCACTCCATCAGGTCCATGTCTTTCCTATGTTGAGGGCTCCAGAACTGGATGCAATACTCCAGGTGAGGTCTCACCAGAGCAGAGTAGAGGGGCAGAATCACTTCTCTCCATCTGCTGGCCACACTTGTCTTGTTGCAGCCCAGGATGCAATTGGCCTTCTTGGCAGCAAGTGCACACTGATGGCTCATGTCCAGCTTCTCATTCACCAACACCCCCAAGTCCTTTTCTGCAGAGCTGCCTTCCAGCACCTCATCCCCCAGCCTGTATTGATAGTGAAGTTTGCTCTGACCCAGGCACAGGACCCTGCACTTAGTCTTGTTGAACCTCATGAGGTTCCCCTGGGCCCACCTCTCCAGCCTATCCAGGTTCCTCTGGATGACAACCCGTCCCTCCAGCCTTTCGACAGCACCACTCAGCTTGGTGTCATCTGCCAACTTGCTGATGGTGCTCATAAGCCCACTGTCAATATCATTAATGAAGATATTAAACAATATAGATCCCAGTACAGATCCCTGAGGGACTCCACTTGTCACTTTTCTCCATGTGGACATCAAGCCATTGACCATCACCCTCTGGATGCGACCATCCAGCCAATTCCTTATCCACTGTACAGTCCACCCATCAAATCCATCTCTCTCCAACTTGGTGAGTAGGATGTTGTGGGGGACCGTGTCAAAAGCCTTGCAGAAGTCCAGATAGATCACATCAACAGGTTGTTCTTTGTCCATGGATGTAGTCACCTTATTTTAGAAAGCCACTAGATTTGTCAGGCAGGACCTGCCCTTGCTGAAGCCATGTTGGCTGTCCTTCATCAGCCCATTGCCTTCTGTTTGTCCTGTTAGACCCTCTAAGAGAATCTGCTCCATGATCTATTACTTTGGAAATGAGTTTCCTAAGGCAGATGTGATTAGTTCTCTGGTGGCAAGGAGCACCTCTGAGCAGCAAAGGCCCCTAGCATGTACAACAACATGCTCTTGACCATGCCATGGTAAGCAGATGGCTATCAAGGTTTCAGATGGAGAGTGTACTACATCTTTTCCATCCTTTCTGCTCTGTCTGTGAGCTGTGTACTCAAGTGGAACCGTCTTGAGATAACGGCAAATAAACTCACCTTCTGTATCCCCAGTGCCAAATACAGCAGAAAAAAATACCAACACTCCAGACTGACTTGATTACATATTTCTTGCACTGTTGACATTAAATCAATATAGAAAAATGATGCAAAAAACGTTTTTGCTTTGTATGTATGTAAAAAAATGAGGAAAAATTATTTTGGTCTGGGGCTGCCCCTTAGTGTCCTGCTGAAGAACTGCTTCTTCCAGATCTCTTGCTAACAACTACCAAAGCTGTAGGGCCCAAGGAGACACTCATCTGACTACTCCAGAATAGGTGTAGATGTTTTACCTCTGCACTACTACATAAGTTCTGCATAAGGGTCTACATTATCAACAACCACCCAAACAAGGAGTTATGTATTTACAAATTACGGAAATACCCGTTACTACCTGTAGAGTTACTACCTGTTGTAGTTTGGACAGATTATTATCTTAAATTTTAGCAATGTGATACCAGGGGCTTATAAAGAGACAAGATACATATATTTTTATATATATATACATATATATATATATATATGAAAAACATAAAGTGCAAATCTCAATAACAGTTTTAAATGGTAAACGTTGAGAACAGGATAACAACCACAACACAGGAACTAACAAGGGAAAAAAAACAGTTCAAATTTTCCTTTGACGGCCACCTTTCTGGTAGCAGCGGATCCCCCGAGGGGGGGTGTGGGGGGTGTGTGCAGAAGGATCAGAGGACGCAGCTGGTAGAGAAAGAAACTAAAATAAATACTCCGAAGGACAGACTTTCAGTGGCAGGAAACGAATCGGAGAAGTGTCTTCTGCCGGGAAAATAACCGCCGAGAGCCGCTCCGAGGTTTCTCCGGGGCCGAAAAAAAACTCTCTCACAAAGGGTCTGGGAGCGCCGAAGGCAAGGTCCCTCCGCGGAAAGAAACCGCTCCCCAAGTACCGAAAGAAACCAGTCTCCCCCCACTCCGTTTTCCCCTCGCGCGCCTTTTTCTTTCCGCGCCCGAGAATATCCTTCCCCTCCCCCATCCCCCACGGCCGGCCAGCGCCGCCCCCACAGGCAGAGAGAGAGAAAAAAAAGTTTGGTTCTTTTTTTCTTTTAAAGGGGACTCCCCACCCCTCGACAATACTAAGGATTGGAATGCAGAACAAGGCCACTTCTGGAACTTGTGTATCACACGGAGAGGGGCAGAAAGTGAAAGACCGCACCAGCAGGGAGGAGTGGACAAGACAGGTGACCCTTAACTGACCAACGAGGTATTCCAGCCCATAGATGGCGTATTTAGTATATAAAGCTCTGGGATCTGGAGAGGGTCTAGGCTAGTCTAGTCTGGGCAGCTAGGCCCGGCTAGGCTCTTGTCTAAGCTCTCAGCTTGGTTCATTCATTTGGTTTTCTTCCTCTCTTGAGGGGCTCTCCCCCTCAGAGCTCCAAGGAGGACTCTGTCCATTCTGCCTTCGATCCCGATCAGTGTGTTCCTGAACCCAGTGCCAGAATCCAGCTCCTGAACACAGCTTCTGTCTGCTGCGAGGCCCGTTCTGGGATTCTCCGTGTACCAACTCCACAGCATCAGTGACAGTGACATAAGGGGGGTTGGGTTCAGTACTGGTTTTGTACATACAGGTATATATTCCGTTATTATGATTATCCATTATGATTTTCATTTTCATTAAAACTCTTCTAATTTCCTTTTCTAAGTCTCTCTCCTTTATTCCTCTTCTCTTCCCCATTGGGGAAGGAATGGGATTAAAAGAGATCATCTGTTATTGATCTAGGGGCTGCCCTGACCCTAAACCATGACAACTGTATATAGTCAGGGTATAGGAGGAGTGCTTAAAGAAGGTAAGACTGTAGCATGAATCTTAAATAAAAATTAAAAGATTTTTGCATATTTTTTCACTAGGGTGGAGCCTGGGGAGATTTCCACAGGATGGAGAAAGGGACATGATGAAGGATCTGTCTCAGGTTGAAGTGTAGGTAGAAGATACCCTCAAAACAAGATGTAATAAGCCAGGACTGGATGATATCCACCTGAGAGCTCTAGAAGAACTTCAGATGGATGAAGGATGGGAGCCACTGGCTGAAATTTTGCCTTAGGACCACAGTACAGAAATCTGTCAGGTACAATGCAGAGTGGAGAGGTACCAGGCAGTATCTAGAGAGCTGCTGAACATTAAGTCTGCTGCACATATTGGATAAAGTGGTAGAGACCAGCTTGAAAACCAGATGGGTAGTAACATGACTAAAAACAATACACTGGGGAAAAGTGGAGTCATAAAGCAAATCTATTGGTGTACCCTGAAGACATCCATGATGGGCAACCTCCCTGATTACTGTCCACCTTGTCGACAGAAAGCATTCCTCACTCTTAAAAGAAACTTGGTTGCCATGGGATACAATGAAAAGACTCACACAGTAAATGGCTAACTGAAACATGTGAAATAAGGAATAAAATATTGTGTCTTACAAGTGAACTGACACCATCCAGGGCGTCCCACAGGTATGTGTCCTGGAGATAGGGCTCTTGGACATATTCACTGGAGAGCTGGAAAAGGGAATGAATAATGAAGGGTTAAAGATTTTTTTTGTTGTTGATATAAAGCTATACAGAGAGAGGATGTTCAAGTCCAGCTTTGAAGAAAGCAGGACCTGAAGGAACTGAGTGATACAGTGTCAGATAAATTCAGCATAGAAAAATCACAAAATGACATAGGGGAAAATAAATTTTTTAAATTTTATTTCTGTAGACAGCTATTAGCTTTGAGGTGACTGATTCAATGAGATCTTGGGGTTACAAGTTGGTCCAGTAAGATTGTGAAAACAAACAGGATTAGGAAAGAAGTAGAAAACATAAAACCAGAAGTGTTTTTATGCCACTAAATAAGTCTAAGGGAAGCCCACTTCAATATTATGGCAGTTCACCTACCTTTATTTTACAAACAGTATGGAAGGATTAGAAGAGATAAGGAGAAAAGCAATGAAGAAACAGTTTCTGTATTAAAATAGATAAATGGGGCATTTCAGTCTGCAGAAGGACATACTTGGGATATGAAGGAAGTCTGTACATTTGAGAGTGGCATGAACAAAGTAAAAAAGTAATTATTCATGGTCTTTTCCAGTACAAAAATAAGAGGGAAGAAAAACCCAACCAAACAAACTAGCTCAAAACAAACAGAAGAATGTTTCTAAACTGCTTCCTGTGGCAAATTTCTAGGAGATATTACTGACATCTACTAAATACAAAAGCTTGTGTCACCAAGACATTTCCAAAACACAAATCACAGGCAACTGGGTTAGTATTCAGGGGAAGTAGCAGCCTTACCCCACTGTAGTCCTCTTTCCTAGATACCTACCTCAGACAGTGTTCCTAGCAGGTTATTAGGTGAAATCCAGCTTTTGCCTGACATGAAAAGCCAGTTATATTCTTATGTGATTTTAAAGAAATAACACCTGACAATAATATGGGACGAGCACTAGTTCAGACAGTCTCTGCCTTCCTAGAGGACAGTGTAGTCTAAATGACCATCCCAGTAAGAACTGAATAGTGAGAAAAAGAATTTAGAAGTTCAAGGTAGACAAAACATTAATTTCCAATACAAGGTTATAGGAAAGAAAAACTCTGAAAACAGAAAGTACTTGAAATCCTCCATGGATGTTCTCATGGCTATTACAGCTGCAGCTGCTCTAGAAAAGTTAATTTTTTATCATACTAGAAAGGGAGCTGGACCAACACTACAGAAGCAGTGTATGTCTCCCCAGGAGCCAGTCTGAGTGTTGAAAGCTGATGTAAATTAAGAGCCAGAAGCAGACTGTTAAGTTGCAATTGATTTAATTGTCTTTAAAAGACACTAGTTGTCCCAAGTTTAATGAACAGCAGAAGTAGCCCACAGATAGAATGCATGCGTGTGCAAATAGGGAACAGCTGAGATGGTGGGAGGGACAGAAAAAAACAATGGGCATAAATTCTTCCTTGTACTTTAGTTTACTTAGAATTTAAGGCTGCATGTTTTACCTGTGTCTGGAGGAGAAGCTAAGAATACCATGCTTTGCAGATACACCCAAGTGTATAAGCAAGATACATGACTCTACTGTGCTGTCTCCATCCCTCATCTTTACAGGGCAGTAGTAGGAGCTGCTGACTCCACCAGCCTTGGCAGGCACCTTGCCCAAGCCTGTGGGCGGTGGTAAAGTTCATGTCAAACAATGTGATGGCCCCATGGGCTTCATATTGGTCTCCTGGTGCACACCCTGCTCACACACTCTCCTGTCTCGTACCACAGTCCTATGCCACTTGGCATATGAGATGCTAAGAGGGCTAGATGTAAGCTTGTCATGGTGTCAGAGAATGCACTTGCATTTGTATGTCCTTGGACACAGGTGGAACAATGGCAAAAGCTGTTCTCCCACCTTTGCTGCTGCTTGTCATGGAGTGTTGTCCTGAACTCTGTTTCACTTCTTGCTGCTTTTATCCTTGCTTCTGCACCTCCCAAGCATAGCACTTGTGCAGCCTTTTAGCCCCTGTGCAAAACAAAAAGTAAATCCTGCAGCTCCAGCAAACAGCATCAGGTCTTACTCTGCAGCAGAAGGCTCTCTTATGAGGTTGTGCATAATTTCCTATGATCTTGCTATGGGAAGTCTGGTTTTTTTTGGTTTGGTTTGGTTGGGGTTTTTTTTGTGGCTAATCAGTTAGCTCACTTTTGTCTACTACATTAGATGCATAGAAATAGTCTGAATAGAACTGGTTTCAGCAAACATCTCTACTGTGTAAAACCAAAGATAGATATTGGAAGAGATTAAGTAGATATAAGTGACTGCAGAACTATTACTCAACCAATACATATCAAAGTATCGCATCCAAATATGGAAATATACTGGGATAGAATTGCAGAAGTGAGTTAAAATATGTGAGTAAAAATTTTGTTAGATAGAAAGCCAACCAAGTAATAAACTTTGTCTATGTACCACTAAAAATAGTCATCATGTCTGCTGTGGGAAACAGCGATTGTGCACAAATCCACTTAAGAAATTTATTGCTTTGTTGCCTTCTAAAAGGATGAGTAATGTTCTATTGATCTTACCCCATTTTCCAAGTACCCCTATAACAAAGCTTTGAATGACCTAGTGTTATATTCACGGAGCTTCCCTCTCATCTCCTCTGTACCATAACAATATTTCACCTTTGATCTATAGGTCTTCTCTTTACTTCAAAGAGCCACGTAACACAGTTTAAAACCTTTCTTAGTCACAGAACATTGCACAGGTTGCATTCAAACTCTCTGAGTCTGGTGAGCTTTCTACATTTATTATCCCTACATGTTTAAAGACTGTATGTGCCAAACCATCCTCAGAGCTGGGATGCCATGTCTAACCCACAAGGGTGCTTAATGTAAAAAACATTTTGTTCCATCACATACGACACCACTATCTTCCTCCCACTTCTCTCCTTTTTCTATCCCATACTTCCTTGATTGACTTGTCTCAATTAGCAAATGTTGGTTTTTTTTAATGTGATTTTTATATTAATTTATATTTTACCTTTTGGAGGCAAATGTCTCTCAGTAAAGAAAATACTTCATAATCAGAACTATATTAATTTCTATTATTTGCTTTTCAGATATTTGACCAAAGACCTTACCTAGGAAAATTAGAATGTCAGTGCCCAATACCATGTGCAACATTTTTTTTTAATTTAAGCTTTTATTTCCTCTGCAAGTATTTTTCTGCCTTTTTTTTTCTCAGCAATTTTTGAGTAAAATAATATTTTACCTTTATGGAAAGACTTTTCCAAACTAACTCTTTTGCTATTGTTTAAAGGTTTATATGTTTATTGTTGCTCTGGTATTTTCACAGCAATCAGGACAATACACTAACATAAATGATCACTGGTATTAAATGAGACTTTGGAAGTACTTTTGGTAATACAGAGCATTGCCAGACCTGGACTATAAAGTGTGATGGCATCACCATCCTTCCTTGTTCTCTTAATCTACAGAATTTTTGTTTCTTGGGCTAATTGGCAGATATGAAAGACTGGCAGGTTCTCAGGAGCAAGTACATGCTACTACCTTGTTTTAATTGTGTTGATTTGGATGATTAAATATATTCATTTTGGTACATAAGCGTAAGTATCCTTGTTTTTACACAGAAAGAAGCAATCTCAAACATCTGAAGCTGTTAAGACTTTTGGAGTCATACTGTACCAGAATTATGGCATAAACCGCTATCATATCAGCAGTTAATGCTGTCTTAATTGTACAGCCCTCTAATTAAGGTACCCTTATTAATTGCATGCACATTGTGCCTTCTTATGGTCATTGAAAGAAGTATAATAGGCATTTAAATATTTTAAGGATTATCTTAGTAAAATTATGATGGAGAGCAAATGAAGAATTGCTTTCCCAAAATCTAAATTACAGATGTTGCTAAGTTCCTGATATATTACAATATTATAAAGTATTCGGATTTAGTTTTGTTGTTTGTGGGGTTTTTGTTGGTTTTGGCTTTGTTTTTTTTATGTCAGAGGAGTGAGTCCCCATTCTTCATTCTTCAGTTCACTGTCAAGAGAAGTTTATAATAAAATGAAAGGCAGATACTCTTAGCATCTCCTCTAGTGACAAAGACCCACTGATGGGACAGGTCCAAAACTCTCTCTTCCTTACTTGACATAATGTGTTGCCACTGGAGAGCTGTATCAGGCTTTCAGACCTTCCTTTGATACCAAACAGAAGTGCACTTGCAGCATCTTGCAAAGTTAGTTATTACAATTCTTCATTGATGAAGATGAAAGGCTGGTAAAATACGGTATAAATGGGACATTGCCTTTTCTCAAAGGATGGAGAAGATTAATTCCAGACTTAAGAAATTTCTTTGAGTCCACTCTTTTGAAGCAGCCTGAGTGACCACTCTCACCAGCATAAAGTTATTCGTAGCTACAGTGGCTTTGGTAAGCATTCAGTAAGTTAATGCTAGACAATTGCAGGTGAAGCAACGTTTCTGTGATGGCAAACTTAACATGGGGCCAGATGCTGCAAAAATAAGGAAGAAATTCTGCTGTTGCTGATAATAACCTTCTGCATGTCTTACTATTTCAGAAATGTAGGGATTACAGGAGATTAACAACAACACTTACTATTATTCAGATAAGACGATGCTTGGGAGACCTCTTTTTAATGGTGTTTTAGATCCAAGAAGAAGACTGGAAGATATAATGAGAATATCCTGTTTCAAAAGATCCTCTTCAGGAGTCTCGTATCATTCATTATCAATCTGCTTCTCTGATCTCAAGCTTAGTAGCAATATTTAATATCATCTGTTAAGTCCTTCTTCTCTAACATCAGATATATATATGTGTTTTGAAATAAGGAATTACAAAACTGTTTGTGCAGCACAGAGAAACATGGATAAGTCAGGGGTTTTGTTAAAAAAAATGGTGCAATAGCAGCTCGAAACAGAAGAGGGAGCCGTTAATCACAGTATCAACTGAAGTTTTTCAGAAAATGAAACAAAACATGACTCTATGTAAAATTCTTTCCCTAGTTGATGAATAGAGTCCTCAGCCAGTTCCTGAATACCTGGGCATGGGAAGACAGCTGGGTTGGAACATGACATGTACCTCTGCCACTTTCCTGAGAAGTCATACTTCTGTGTCATACTCTGTGTCCTTGGTCTGCTAAGATGGTACCATTTTCCCATACTGCAAGTCTTCTGAAGCTAGGAGGTTAATATAAAAAATTGAAGATGTAACTTCAAGGTGGACACTCTACTTCATAGAAACAACAAGGAATTAGGAGATACATGATCTCCAACTTGAATGCAGCAGGTCTAGCTCCTCATGTAAGTGATGAGCAAGTGGATGCTCTAGGAGAAAATGGAGAGGCTGCTAGGTTTGACATGCTGAAGGACACTCTACAGATATCTATCTACCCATATAGGATGCTTAGATACCAAAGTCTTGACTCCCCTCCAAGTGCAGACTGAGAGGAGCTGTCTCCTTTGAAGAAGGAGTTAACTACCCAACACAAAGGCACCATGAGTTCATGGTAAGGGAAACAAAACTGTCCATTAGCTGGCCTAGAATATGTTCCACATGCACACTACAGTAACCCCACTAAGTGGACAAGACTGATGAATGGTCCTCAGGCCACAGTGCCCTGTGGAGGGAGCCCTTGTTCTTCGTGATCACATCTGACAGGTTTGGTTCAATGTCTTTGGGTGCCTTTGACCATTCTGTGCTGTCCCATGTCCTAGAGACAGGACCTTCCCTATCTGCCTGCCCACATCCTGCCATAACACCGTTACCAAAGTGAAGGCAGCTGTGGGAGGACTCTCCCCTGTTCCTGCCATGTCTCCTTCTTCAGCCCCTTCTCAGCTCCTGCCACAAAATTTAATTCTGCAGAACTCACCCTGGGCTTAATTTTGTTGATGATGTACCCAGTTCTAAATCCTTCAGTAGCAAACCCGAACAAAGCCATCTGCACTTTTCAGAGATATCAGACCAAAGAGCCCCCTGAAAAACAGTTAACCAACATGTACTTTTTGAGACCTCCTTTGTCCTCTCCATGACTGGCTAACCAAAAACTTATGCTGTTGGACTGCAGGAGTTGAGTAGGGCTCCTTGGTCTTGCCTACTCGCTCAGGCTCTGGCAACAACTCAGACATTTACTGAGGATTGTCTCAGCAGTTACTATTGCAGAATTAATGACTCTACCAATTAAGTCATGTATCATGATATGGGGAGCTTCTCTAGGCAATGAGTCTAACATGCACAACACAGTCTTCAGAAGCTGTGCCAGAGCAGTTCCATCATTTAGCATTTCATGTTACCATCAAATTGTTCTTCACAGCAACAGCACCCTCCACCCCAGCTCACAAACAGCATGACCATAATACAGCCGCCTCCAGCATTTCCAGTTGTACTCCTAAAGTTAATGGAGAGACTTAAGTGATTTTGACCAAAAGCAAGCAACTTGATTTGAATATGATACAGACTCACTTGACTCCAATGTGTGGGTCTCACCCTTGATATTTTTACTCTGTGAACCATGTTGCTCAGTTAATCTTCTTACAGAAAGCCAGAAGAGTTTGTCTGACTGGGATTTGAAGATGAAATATCAAGGGGTCATGATGCGTCAGACTGGAAGTATGTGCTAGTCCTGAGTCACTGCCAGCTAAACCCAGCAAGCACCAGAGCATGTTGTTCCCCCCTCAGACGATGCTGTTGTTTTGACTCATCAATTCTTTTTTCATATTCCCCAGTCTTCGTAAATGCATGACACTCTTTAGGACTTGGAGGAAACTACCTCTACTCATTGCATCTTATTTTTTAAATTTATGTTCTACATGTTATTTCCTTAATTTCCTCCTATTCAGTAGGTCAGCCTCTCCAAGGAAGCAGCGTATCCTTTGTTGTCTTATGTTAAATTACTCCATTTCCCCAAGTGCTCAGAAACACAGAGACAGGCCCCATGCAGATGGTCTCTACCTCACCACATCCCACAGTCCATGTTATGTGACAATGCCATTCCCACTGCAGGCATTCAGACAGGGGAAGCGCAGATTCATTTGCTTAACTACAGCAATAGGAATACATACTGTCCTGAATTCAGACTCAGTGTGGAGAAAGCATGAATGCTGATGCTACCTCACGCACTTCATCACACCACTTCATTACCACTTCCTACCAGCAGCTGAGAGCTGGAAAGCACTGTAATGGGAGAGGAAATCAAACAAATTGCACTAAAGGTTCGATCTCAAACATGCTGAACCCTCAGTTTCCAGTCATCTGCTTCTTGAAGGTAAGGCACAAAGCCAGAGTGCAGTAGCAAATGCAAAGCAAATGTATCTGTTAAGTGTGACAGATACCCACTCCTGTGCCAGATCATGCTTGTTCTGAGAGACTTGTCTGTTGATACACGCAAAGTTTGGAAATTAAAATCCTGCCAAGCTTAAGAATTACTATGTGTTGATTTGTAGAATAACCATAAAATACAGGCACCATTCCTTTTTTTCAATGTTTCTACAGAGCTGTCTGTGTTAACTGACACATCATGGGACTGCAATACCTAAAGGTAACCAACTGGTAGAGCTGGAAGTTGTTACTGGGGCATTTCTTTTAACTCCCAATTGCAGACTGGTCAAATGTAGGCTTTTCTTCTCCTACACTTTGTTGTCTTGCTTCATTGCGCAAGTGCTCATTAATGCTCATTACTGCATATCATTAACACCTTCAAAATAAATCAAGGAACAAGGCTTAGCCCATGTGATCCCATGTGATGAGTGTACTACCAGCTGACTCCATCAGTAAAACACATCAAAGGAAAACATAACTTCAGCAGCAGATTGTGCTTTGCAACCAAAATAATAAACCCATGGAGACCAGATGGAGAACGTTTTGCCAGCAAAGGCAAAGTCTCTGGGTTACAGCTGCATCAGGGCTTCTGCTGACATCATAGAATCATAGAAATGTCTGGGTTGAAAGGGACCTCTAGAGGTCATCTAGTCCAACCCCCATGCTGAGAGCAGGGATATCTGAAACTACAGCAGGTTGCTCTGAGACTTGTCAAGCCCCACCTTTAATGTTTCCATGGATGGGGCCTCTATCTCCCGGAGCAACCTGTTCCGATGCTCCACTATTCTCGTGGTAAAGAACTTCTTCTTATTTACTCAGGTGAGGTCTGACCTCATTTGCTCAGACCACTCGAGAAATTAATTACAGCTGATCAGTGCCAGCGGCAGATCAGACCAAACAATCAGCAGCTTTTTTGCTGCCCATGTCAGCTCTCTGCAACTGGGACCCCTCCGGGACTGGCAGCCTCGTGGTTTTTCTGCTTGCAAGGGAGGTGGAGACAGGCAGGGTTGGAGCCACACTCTCCAAAGGCAATTTAAACGCCTCAGGAGGAGGAGTTCTGTGGTGCTTAGAGATCCCTGCGCACCAGACAGCTCAAGCACAGAGCCAGGTGAGTTGTCCGGTTGTGTGCCCTTACCCTGTGAACTCAGCTTCTTCCAAAGGTCTAGCCATGGTTGCAACCCGGTCAAAGACTGTGACTAGGAAAACCATGGGCGCCCAGACTGTCAGTATGGTATCTGCTCGACATAAGAAGACCATGATAAAGTCAAACACCAACTCATGGATGACTCCCATGTCTGTGTGCGGTGTGAGCAGGTAGATGATCTGCTCAGCCGAGCAGCCCAGCTTGAGAATGAGGTTTTGAGGCTTCAAACTGAAGTGAAAGGACTCAGGAGTATCAGGGAGAGTGCAACTGTGATTGATCACTGGAGCCATTCTGAGCTCCACTCAGCAGACAGGTAAATCCCAGGATCAGGGAGCCCCTGTGCCTTGCCTCTCTCATACAAATAACAGAACCCCAAGTAAAGGGGGCAAGTGGAGGCAAGTTCATGGGCATGGTAGAAGGAGAGCACCCCCCTTGCCTACTTCTATGTCTCAGGTGCCTCTGAAAAACAGATATAAGGCCTTTCTGGAAGACAGTCAATCTTCTTATAACGAGTTGGAATGTGGGGGAGTGGAGGAGGGGGAGGCTTGGAGGCATGTCCCACCTCATGGGGGTGGGTGGATTCTCCCTCCACACACACACCCCACCCCCCATCATTGCAATCACTCAAGGGGTATGGACCCCTGAAATTTGATGTCCCCTCACATGAAGACCTTTCTGGCAACCCATAGCCTGTTCCTCAGCCCCACAACTTAGGACTTCTCAATGAGGCAGAAAAGGAGGGTTGTCGTAGTAGGTGACTATCTATTGAAGGAAGTAGCCTAACTACTATCAGAAAGGATTTCAGGGCATTAGGGAAATTGGTAGAAGATTCTGGAGCACAAGCAGCTTTTTCATCAAATAGAGGGGAAAACACAGTCAAGTGATGGAAAATACCTTACATTAACACATGGCTGAGAGACTGGTGTCACCACTGTAATTTTGGATTTTTTCACCATGGTGAGGTTTATAGGACACCTGTTCTGCTGGCATCAGATGGAGTAGATCTCTCTCAAAGGGGAAGGAGGATTGTGTAATATAAATTGGCTGGGCTCATTAATAGAGCTTTAAACTAGATATAAGGGGGGAGGGGGGAAATTACTGTCCCGTGGGGACAACTAGAGACAGTTGAGGGGTGTT
>VYZU01004196.1:0-13690 GCA_013401355.1 Ceyx cyanopectus
TTATAACAATTTTCTTTCTATTTCATGTATCTTCCAAGTCTCGTTTTGATAATAGATTGTGATACAATATCATTTTCTCAATAAATACTACCTCTAGCTAATTTAATTTTAATTTAATTTTAATATTAATGTATTAAAAACCATCATTCCTATGTAGTCCTTCAATTCTCTAAAGGAACATTTTCCAGCCTATACCCAAGTTATTGTCTTGGAACACATGCTAATTTTTTTTTTCCCTATTTTTCTTTTTAAAGTGGAGGAATGGAAGGATTGATACAAATTTTCTTGACTACATGGAGTTAAAGCATCATGGTGACTTCACTGTCAAGTAATGAGTTATTTAAAACTCTATGAGTTGGCTCTGTTGGCTTAGCACTGGACACTAAATGATTTGAGTTTAGCCAAGGAACAAATCTTTTCCCCATCTTTTTGAGCCTCTAAAGTTATTGTCCACAGATTTGCTTCCATCATGTGGCAACATTACATCGTATAACGTTTGGAATTCATTAACAACCTTATTTTCAAGCTGATCAAATATTTATTGAAGCAGGCAAAAAGCTGTTGTTTAGCAAGGACTGCAGCTCTGATTGTTCAGCTGATTTGAATCAGTAGTTTAGAACACTAAGAATTAAAAGCATATTTTTTTATTTTCTCTTTAGTTAAAAGAGGTTTTTGAGAGAAAAAACTTTTTTTTGTGTGTTTTTGGCATCATCTTTCTTTTGTAGAGCATCATGGCCTTCTGTCTAAAGAGGTTGTGCTGGTGAAGGTCTTGAGGCAAGGTGGGTAAACTCTTTGAAGTTGGAAAGCATTTGGATCTAGCTTTGGAGTGGTCCAAACTTTGCAGGCATTTTGAGTTTTTTACATATTTGGCATTCAGTTTTGAGATTCTTCTGTTTTGGCTCAGCTATGAAATTGCTTTTCACCAATACCAGGTGTTTGGAAAGTACTGGTGTTTATCCAGGAGTTTCTCTTAGCCTCAGCACTCTTAGGACTACTTACAGATGACATCTACTTCTCTTTCCTTTATGGGCAATCATATTTATAAAAATCATATTTATAAAAAACCCCTGCTGCTTTAAATATTCTAGAGTTTATACAGAGATTGTCAAACATCTACAGGAAAAAAATCATAACCAGTTAACGTTGGATTTGTTTTGCTAAAGAATAAAGGAATCTTAATCATCTTTGAGATGCTGAATGACATTGAAGAGATTTATTTAAGCACCTGTTCTTAGGGGAATCTACACTGTCAAGAGAAACACAGCACATCTTTCCCTTGCTGACCTGCATTTGTCAAAGTTTCATCTCTTGTGTTTATTGGTAGAAAATTCTTAGATGCCTCTGAATTCTTCAGACTCTCCAAACTTGATCAACCAATGTTATATATACTTCAGCTTTAGCTTTTCATTGATTTATTGCCTTCTTATAATCACTTTGTGCTGCTCTTAAATGCAGATTTGAGGCACCTAAGTATGTTTCTTAAACTTCAGAAATAATTATTTAAACACTCAGTTCAGTGGCAGCTGCTTCATGCAGTTTTGCAGGCTTGAAAGCTTGAAAGGTTTTTTTTTCTATGCAATCAAAAATATTAGTAGGTTTTTGGTTTCTTTTTTTATAAAAGTCATTCTAGAAATGTAATTAACTTGTCTCAACTGGGTTCACAGGTATCAAACATGTGAATATGACTGAATTTCTCCAAACTATATGTGAAAAAATGCTTTATTTGGGAAAGAGGCACAATTACATTTCTAACTAGAACTGATTTGAAAAGTTCTCATCCTTAACAATCATGGTTAATTCACATTAGTCCCATTAGCTCAGTATAAGGCTGTAATATTTTCTAAGCTGCAGAATTATGGTGTAGAATTTGATTTTCATGAAGCTGCTTTGTTTGGTTTGGGTTGAGTTGGATTTTTTTCTCTGGGATTCAGCTGCTTTTCTGGTTCAGAGTCCTTAGAAGTGCACAAGCAGTACTTTGGATATCCAAGGGGTATTTCATGAGCAGCACAATGGCTGTCCTAGGAAGAAGGTTCTGGGTGAGGGTGAGATGGAATGACTGGTCAGGGATGGTTACTAGCTACTAACTAACCTGCTTCATTCAGTCTTACAGTGGTGTCCAGATACAGCCAAATGTGGGCTAGGAGCAAGTGGATTAAATCCCAGCTAAAGACAGGATTCTGAAAACAATTTCAGCTTGATATCAACACCTTTCAATGCAGAGCCAAAGAATACAAAATATATAGATACTTTCTTTTGTATACCACTGTCTACAAAAGCAGTGAAAAGAATATTGCAATAGTAGGTTCAGTTCTGTTGCCTACTCTTCTAAAGGCTTTTGTGAATTTACACTATGAAGATGTGTAAATTGGCCAACTGGAAAATTACCCAGTCAGTGAGACTCAGACTTAGTCATTTTATCTTTAAAAAGGGGAGTAATTACATGGAGAGCTGGGCTTCAGTCTAAACTAAGGCATTAAGAAAATTCAGTGTAGAAATAAGCATACATTTGTAAGCACAAGAGTAATAAATGGCCTTAGTTGGGTTTTTTTCATCACTTGGTGTCTGTCTTAAAGGTGTGCTGTGATTTAGGTAGGAATTAGTTGATATAAACACTCTTGTAGTTTGGCTAGGAATTGCAAGCTTGATATAAAAATGATTGTTCAAGTTTCTTTGTCCCATGTGCAACAGAGCTGACTCAGTCCATTAATGCTTCCCAGTCTTCTAAATCCATGAATATGCAATTGAGTCAGTGGTTGCCTTTCATCTTGTGGTTTCTTGATCCCTTGATGGGACTTCTCAGTGAACAATGCCAGCAATTTCTGTTTCTTCTGTGGCTCACCCCTCTGGAAGGTCTAGCCTGAAATGATTGATTCTAATCGATCCTCTTAGTTCTTTAAAATGATCCAGGGTCTGCAGTGCAAGAAAATAAAAACATATTTTGGGTAATCATTCTGCCTTTCTGTTTACACAGCTGAATGGAAGATTGGGCAGGGCAGCAGCTGCCCTCTGGATATTAAGAGGGCTCAGAATTAAGTAGAGCTCTTCAGAGAGCTCAGCTGAGCTCAATTTAGCCATTGTTTTGAGTGGGAAAGAGCAGATTTATTGTTATCATAGGTTTGCAGAAGTTAACTTTTTCCTTTCAAGTGAAAGCTTTTGCATCACATGGAATAAAAGATTGCTTGCAAACAATTTAATTAAAACACAGAATATTGGTAGTGGAAGCGGGTGTATCTTACAACAGAACAAATATTTATTTTTAACATGCTCTTAGTGTTTCCATCCTGGTAAGAATGTCTAAAAGCAGAATGTTATCCATGTAATGACTGAAGTTCCTTCTTGGTGTGAAAATCTGAAATAACGAGGCAACTTCTTTGAAACTTACAATTATTAGACATGTCAAGATTTACATTTCATATTCCAAGCTCAATTGATAATTTAAAAGCACTTCAGTGGATTACCAGTAGCTGTCTTGATTAACCTCTTCTTCTTCTTCTTCCCCATCTGCCCTCACTCCCCAGTGGTACTCAACCTGTCATTGCCTCTTGAGCAAGCAGGATTATTCAAACAAATCTTCCTGAGCCTTCTGTGCCCTTTTTCCAACNTTAAACACTCAGTTCAGTGGCAGCTGCTTCATGCAGTTTTGCAGGCTTGAAAGCTTGAAAGGTTTTTTTTTCTATGCAATCAAAAATATTAGTAGGTTTTTGGTTTCTTTTTTTATAAAAGTCATTCTAGAAATGTAATTAACTTGTCTCAACTGGGTTCACAGGTATCAAACATGTGAATATGACTGAATTTCTCCAAACTATATGTGAAAAAATGCTTTATTTGGGAAAGAGGCACAATTACATTTCTAACTAGAACTGATTTGAAAAGTTCTCCTCCTTAACAATCATGGTTAATTCACATTAGTCCCATTAGCTCAGTATAAGGCTGTAATATTTTCTAAGCTGCAGAATTATGGTGTAGAATTTGATTTTCATGAAGCTGCTTTGTTTGGTTTGGGTTGAGTTGGATTTTTTTCTCTGGGATTCAGCTGCTTTTCTGGTTCAGAGTCCTTAGAAGTGCACAAGCAGTACTTTGGATATCCAAGGGGTATTTCATGAGCAGCACAATGGCTGTCCTAGGAAGAAGGTTCTGGGTGAGGGTGAGATGGAATGACTGGTCAGGGATGGTTACTAGCTACTAACTAACCTGCTTCATTCAGTCTTACAGTGGTGTCCAGATACAGCCAAATGTGGGCTAGGAGCAAGTGGATTAAATCCCAGCTAAAGACAGGATTCTGAAAACAATTTCAGCTTGATATCAACACCTTTCAATGCAGAGCCAAAGAATACAAAATATATAGATACTTTCTTTTGTATACCACTGTCTACAAAAGCAGTGAAAAGAATATTGCAATAGTAGGTTCAGTTCTGTTGCCTACTCTTCTAAAGGCTTTTGTGAATTTACACTATGAAGATGTGTAAATTGGCCAACTGGAAAATTACCCAGTCAGTGAGACTCAGACTTAGTCATTTTATCTTTAAAAAGGGGAGTAATTACATGGAGAGCTGGGCTTCAGTCTAAACTAAGGCATTAAGAAAATTCAGTGTAGAAATAAGCATACATTTGTAAGCACAAGAGTAATAAATGGCCTTAGTTGGGTTTTTTTCATCACTTGGTGTCTGTCTTAAAGGTGTGCTGTGATTTAGGTAGGAATTAGTTGATATAAACACTCTTGTAGTTTGGCTAGGAATTGCAAGCTTGATATAAAAATGATTGTTCAAGTTTCTTTGTCCCATGTGCAACAGAGCTGACTCAGTCCATTAATGCTTCCCAGTCTTCTAAATCCATGAATATGCAATTGAGTCAGTGGTTGCCTTTCATCTTGTGGTTTCTTGATCCCTTGATGGGACTTCTCAGTGAACAATGCCAGCAATTTCTGTTTCTTCTGTGGCTCACCCCTCTGGAAGGTCTAGCCTGAAATGATTGATTCTAATCGATCCTCTTAGTTCTTTAAAATGATCCAGGGTCTGCAGTGCAAGAAAATAAAAACATATTTTGGGTAATCATTCTGCCTTTCTGTTTACACAGCTGAATGGAAGATTGGGCAGGGCAGCAGCTGCCCTCTGGATATTAAGAGGGCTCAGAATTAAGTAGAGCTCTTCAGAGAGCTCAGCTGAGCTCAATTTAGCCATTGTTTTGAGTGGGAAAGAGCAGATTTATTGTTATCATAGGTTTGCAGAAGTTAACTTTTTCCTTTCAAGTGAAAGCTTTTGCATCACATGGAATAAAAGATTGCTTGCAAACAATTTAATTAAAACACAGAATATTGGTAGTGGAAGCGGGTGTATCTTACAACAGAACAAATATTTATTTTTAACATGCTCTTAGTGTTTCCATCCTGGTAAGAATGTCTAAAAGCAGAATGTTATCCATGTAATGACTGAAGTTCCTTCTTGGTGTGAAAATCTGAAATAACGAGGCAACTTCTTTGAAACTTACAATTATTAGACATGTCAAGATTTACATTTCATATTCCAAGCTCAATTGATAATTTAAAAGCACTTCAGTGGATTACCAGTAGCTGTCTTGATTAACCTCTTCTTCTTCTTCTTCCCCATCTGCCCTCACTCCCCAGTGGTACTCAACCTGTCATTGCCTCTTGAGCAAGCAGGATTATTCAAACAAATCTTCCTGAGCCTTCTGTGCCCTTTTTCCAACCCCCATTCTGAACTGGAGTGTGCCTGTGGCTGCCACTTTAGCAGCCCTCTGGGTACCTCCCAGTACCTTTTACTGAAGGGAAATTACAGCTGACAAGTAGCAGCACTGTGCTGTCCAGGAGAAAAGAAAGAGATGAGTTATTTGGTGACTTTCTGGCATTTGGAGGTGGAAGGAATGAGGGAAAATGTGGAGTTGTTTGAGCCTATGGAGTATGAGGTTAGGAATCAATGAGATGCAGCAGCCTGAGAGAGAAGCCAGAGGATGAGCTTCTCAGTGCCATCCAGTGACAGGACAAGAGGCAATGGGAGTCAGTTGGAGCACAAGAGGTTGAGGGGAAACACAAGGAAGAACTTGTTCCCAGTGAGGGTGGCAGAGCCTGGCAGGGGCTGCCCAGGGAGGTTGTGGAGTCTCCTGCTCTGGAGACATTCCAGACCCCCCTGGATCTGTTCCTGGGTGACTTGGTCTAGGTGCCCCTGCTCTGGCAGGGGGTTGGACTAGATGATCTTCTAGCTCCCTTCCAACCCCTGACATTCTGTGGTGGCTGCTGAAGGAACAATCATCCAAAGGGAGATTTTAGAGTCATTTAGGTTTGAAAGGGACTTCATGAGATCATCTAATCCTGTCCTGTAAATCTGTTTGACATAGTTTCTATTTGAGATAGTTGAAAGGTTTCAAACCGAATCACAAAGTCTGTATTTGAACTTATAGGGGACCCAATGTGTTTTAGAAGTACTCATGTACATGTGTACTGTCGGGGTGTGGTGGGGAGGATGTCATTGCTGTGAGTGCTATATTTAAAATGCTAGGGAGTAGTTTGATCTCAGACAGATTGCTTCACATTTTGGTTTGGAATTAGAATAGAGAATAACTTAAGGCAGAACAGGTCTGCAGTATGAAATGATTCATCAAAGGTGAAGTTTTCACATACTTGACAAGCAGAACTCTTGTTTGGCTCTAGCTCATGTTTAAAGAAATTGATTTAGCACTTAGCATTCAAACTCAAGAACTTACTACTGCTGTGTGGTGTGTATGGACTCATTCGTTACAAAAATGAATCTCCTTCTCAGGAATTATTAATGTGGCCTTTGATGGAATTCTCATTTTAAGCTAAGGTTCTATGATTTTCTGTCTTCTGTGGTAATGGAAGGAGGGGGGCAGGCAGCTGTATAACTAGTTCTTGCAAGGAGCTTTGAAGTCTGATTGCATATCTAAGCTTTTGTAAGGTAAATTTGTTTGGGGAAGGTAAATTACCTGTTACCTTTACCTATTCACTCAGTGTGAACAAATCTGTTGTGCAGGGAGAATGGTGTTATTTGACAATGATCAAAATTAAGTGTAATAGTCAAACGTGTGTTTTAATTGCCCTTGCTTTCTGGGCAAAATCTCTGGCTAACTGAAGTGTAGTAATGTTGTTTTCCTCAACATTTCTATTAATAGGTCAGGAAGTTTAGCTGAGGCTTGTTTCACACCATGCTGGTTCTAGAGGGAAAGGCAAGACTCCATCTTCAAGAACAAATCCTCCCCCGTTCCCCTTCAAGCAAGCCAACCAATTAATTTGATAATGAAATTGAGTCAAAATTGTGCATCCAGCAATGTATTTACATGGATTCAGATATATCCTGTCAAAACATTGCTTTTTGTTACTGATCCTGGAATATTTCTTCCTGTCTGTTGTGAAGTTAGTGAAGTTTCTTACTGATTTTTAGGAGGGTGTAACTTGTCAGTCTTGGAAAAAGAGTTTGAAAAAATCCTATAGCAGATCCTAAGCTAAATATATGTGTTGGTGCAATATCATGTGAGGATATAAATGCAATGCCAATTAAAAAAACTGAGGATGGGGGCAAGAGATTTGGATTATCAGGGAAGGAGTAAGACCTGGAAGCTTGATGTCTGTGCTCGACAAAGTAGCTGGAATACAGTAGTTCATACCTGGGCAAGGACTCTGTATTTGAGGAAAATTCCATGCCTTTTTGAAAGGAAGGTTATTGCCAAGAGATTAAAAATTATTTGAGTATGATCATATAGAAGGAAAAAATCCAGAAAGCTTCTGTCCAAGTTTCTAGCAAAAAACTTCCAACGTAATTGAAGCAGATGTGAGATGTAGAAGAAAAGGTTCTTGTGCAGTTAAGTAACTGGTTAAAAAGTAGGAGTCAGGGGATGATTCAATCCTGAGGTCCTCAGCCTGATGGGTTTGGAGGAGGCAGTTGGACCAGAGGACCTTCAGAAGTCCTTTTCACTCTGAATTCTCTGATTTATAACCCAGAAGCTGAACACTGTGTCCTTTCTCCATCCATCTGTGCTGAGAAGTGTCTTGACTACGTGGGGCATAAATATTCACAGGGTGGCCTCAGAGGCTCTGAAACCATTTACTTAAGGACTCTCTGATTTTTACTTCAGCAAACAAATGAAATCAGTTTGTCCATAATTCTCCTTGCATGTCAAACTGAGCAAGGTTTTCTAATGCTCAGAGAAATGAGGAATGTTGGTCTGAATCCAGAAAAATATTAATCCTCATGCCTGGGGACCTGGAGAAAGTAATCTTCAGGTTTCCCTCCCTGTGAAATGAATCTAATGCTGCATCATGAGCTCATGCATTTTAGATGAATGCTCTCTGGGTAATGTCTTCCTCTGTAGCAAGGCATAACCCACCTTCAGCTATATAAAGCTGCAAGATGAGATGGCAGAAATGAATTTCCTGTATTGCTCCACTTCTCAGCATCTTGATAGGCAGCAAAGGCTCAGAGGTGGCTGAAGAATAGGGAAAAGACCAAGAAAATTCCAGTTTTTCAGTTTATGGACCAGGTGAACTGTGTTGAAGAGGCTGTTGATGTGGCACATGACAGTCACTGGAGCTGGTGAGTCAGACTGGGGCACTGAGGACAGGGTGTGAAACTCCAACCCCTCACTATCAGTGAAGTGATTGAACCCAAACCTAGTTTTTTATCAGTGGCTTGATTAAAACCCAGTGCTTTCTAGTGATAAAAGTCACCCAGCTGCTGCTGATCAGTGAAAACAGCCTGGATGCTTGAGTGCTTCCCATAGGATTGGGGGATCTTTACCCTTCTCCTTCCTTTTTTGTAGGCTTGACTCATTTCAGATACTTTTTTAAAGGTGAGCATTGGAAAGAAACTAAGCATTAATTAGGTGGCCTTTTTTGTGTCCTAAATGAAGGAAAAAGTCAATACTTTGACAAAGTGATTCCCCCTGCCCTCAAAAAAAAAGGTATCACTTAATTAACAGCCTTCAGTGAAGAAAGAAGAGGTGTTAATTAGCCCAAGTACTAATTTCAGTAGCAGGCACCCAGAGGAATAAATAATTGAAGGAATCAGAGTGCCTAATCCAGAATCCCCATTAGGAAAAAGGTGTGAAAACAGTTTAATGAAGAGACTTTAATAAAGGCTTCAACTCTAATGCCTGTTTTTGGTGGCAGAAATACAATATCAAGGGTGATGGTGTTTGCTGGAGTAACACATTGATGTCCCACCTGCATTGTTTTGGATAACACTGGCCTGTGGAACACACAAAGCTTCACTGGGTCAGAGTGGTTTGTTTTTTTACCATTCCATTTAGGCTGGGTGTTCCTGAAGGCAAATATTTACCAACATTAATTGCATTATATGAAGGACTTTCTGAAATGGGAGCAAAGGGAAAGAAAACCAGGGCTGGTTGAGCTCTCTGATGAGTCTCTGAGTGGAACTGCAGGCAGAGCTCTCAGATGCTGCAGACAGACAATATCTGAAGGCCTGGGAGCAGGGAAATCCAGACATATGGGGGGTTAACAGGACAAAGAAGAAACAGCAGCTTCTTGCTGTTTACATGATGGTTTTCCCTGTAAGTATAGACAATCTGTACATCATCCAGTCCCCAAGCAGCCAACATTTATCAGTGTGTTGGGGNATTTTCTAAAGTGGTTTTTTTTTTTATTATATGCAGTGGCTTGGCTACAGTGCTAAGCAGTTTTAAAAGGGAGCAGCAAATAAAGTAGTGAAGCAGAACTACCTCTGTGGTAATGGAATTCATTGTTTCAGTCACTAAGTATTGTAATTCATTAGAGACAGCTAATATAGTGTGAAATGCTGAATTGTAACTTCNCTGGGGAGGGAAATCACCTGTCCTGAATGTGAGCAGGTTGGAAACTGGGATGAACAGAAAGGTGACAATTTCTTGGCTGAACCAGCGAGGGCTGGGGCTGGATGTGGAGAGTTCTAGTAAACCCTTAACAGGACTGGTGGCTGAGTGATAAACCACCACCTAAACTTGTGTATAGATAAATGCAGAGTAATGTATGTGTTGGTGAAGTTTGGAAGTGCCTCTGTGGGATGACAGCCTCTGTTCTGAGTGCATTGCCATGAAGCAGCAGAGGAAACCATGAGCAGCACAGAAGCAGCGAGGTTTGATGGTTCAGCATCTCTCTTCAGAGGAGCCCTAGGGATTGCAAGGCTTTGAAACACACAAATGCTTGTTCAGAATAAACAAAAGGGAGTGTTTTTTTTCTTGCAGTGTGGATGTGCACATGAAACATTGTGCTGCAGGCTCTTACAGCTGGGAGAGGCTTACGTGGCCTTTCTGGGGAGCTGGATGAGCTCGTGCAGGGGGAGCTGAGAATCACCAAAGACATAGGAATTGGAATCACATCTGTGTCTGCACGTCTCTGAGCTTGAAAACAGCAAGTCTGTCAGAGAGCAGTAGTAGAAAATATCCACACATGGTTGCCCTTTTTTTCCCCTTCCCTGAGCACGTGCTGTTGGCTGTTGTCAGTCAGGATGCTGCAGCTCTGGTGAGGCTGTTCTGAGGTTGTTGAAGAGTTGGGATGCAGTTCAGAGAGCTTAGTTATTTCTTTTTGTGTCAATAAGAATTCATTTCCTTAAGGAGCATCTAGCATTTTCAGGGTTTGTATTTCAAACAGAAATAGGACAAAAAGAAATGCTTCCTGAAAGAAGCCTTTGGTCCTTCCTTAAAGGACTTTGATTTGGCAAGAGTTGCAGATGTGAGGGACCACTGAAGTTGCTTGCCAAGTGACAATTTTCATCTGAAAGATTGACATCCTTTGATTTATTCCTTCCCAGCTATCTTTATAATATAAAATAATAAATATAATAAATATATTCATTAAATAAATGAATAAATCAAAGGATGTCAAAGAGGAGCAGGTTTAGATAAGAGGTGTCAGAAAGCAGCTCCTGTGTGTTGTCCTAAGGTCAAGGATAAAGCATTTATATTTTATTCAGATGCTGAGGAGGAGATCTGGAAGAAATTCAGTGCAGAAGTGTGCATGAAGAGAACTAAGTTGGGCAGGTGACTCCAGTATGGATGTTGGGAAGGACTTTCTAATGCCCTGAAGGGGAACCAGAAAAGAACACCTGAAGTTTGCAAATGATCTGAGTGCCATGATCAAAAAGAAGAGTTGATGTACTCTAGCCAGCCACGTTCCAATCCCAAGAAGCAGCTTTTAGTGCTTTATTTCTGCCATGTGTAGCAGAACTGTGGCTAAAAATGTTTGGAGCTAATTTGGGTTTCAGTTATGTGAAGTTTGCCATTCCATAGCGTCTAGCAAAAGTCACACACCATCTTTTCAGTGAGAAATGGTAGGCATTTATTTTGGAAAAAAACCCTTTCCAGTCTTACACCAGAAATGAGAAAATTCTTCATCTGCTTTTGTCACGTTAGATCTAGCACTGTTGAGTTTATCAGCAGGAAATTTTGCATTTTGCAGATACTTAACACAATGTGATGCCAGGGATTCTGTGGGAACAAAAGACACTGTGCATTCCTGGGTGGTTGGTTTTGCTTTGGGGTTTCTCTTGTATGTTTGTTTGTTGCTTTGTTTTTCAGGTAAAATTACATAACTTTTCTCATTGTGGATTAATAAATATCCAACATTCACATTCTGTCCATCTCCAAATAATTCTTTTGAATCTGATGTTCCCTTACTTATATTCCTGTGTGTCATGACATTCTGTAATTTTTACATAGATTGAATTTCTTTGGCATGAAAAGCAAATGTTTCTGATGGGCCACTCTAGTTGGCAGTATGGTGGTTACTGGCTTTCTCAAGTTGGATAACCATAATTGCTAAAATAGTTCCAAAATGTTGAGATGATCTTAAATGTATCTTTTTTCTGTGTCCTATCTATTCTTTTCTTACTCAGTTTCTTGTTCTTTCTTGAAATTTTCCATTAGCCAGAGAGAGATAATGAAGTATGCTAATTTTTATTCCCATTCTCAGCTTTTTTTTTTTATTATATGCAGTGGCTTGGCTACAGTGCTAAGCAGTTTTAAAAGGGAGCAGCAAATAAAGAAGGGAAGCAGAACTACCTCTGGGGTAAGGGAATTCATTGTTTGAGNTGAAAACCAATAAGCATAATTAAACTGCTTTTTAATTTTCCTCAGAAATACAAGCCTGGTCGATGTGATGATATTTTGAAATGGAAGCCACCCAGTCTGAACTCTGTTGATTTTCGTCTAAAGATAACAAGAATTGGTGGAGAGGGGTATGTAATCTCTTCCCTTTTAAAATGGAGAATACTCCTGTGAATGTCCCCGAGTAGTTAAGCTCTCCTCTGATATTTCTTGACATTTCCTGGGGCTAAGCCTTTCTGCATTCTGTAGAATTGGTTCATTGACAATATAGACAATTGTTGTGATCAGTGCTGTACTGCAAACAATGGCAGATGTTGAGAGTGAAAACTTACTCATTCCTAGATTAAGTTTAATAAAAAAGGCCTGTTTGTATTTGGCAGTACTCTTTATGTTTTTGGAAAGCAGACAGGCTGTATCAGCTTAAATTCTTATATAAAATCACTGTTTTCCCTTGGTTTTATGCAAAATGATAACAACAAAAGCTTTGTTCCATTTTAGACTCCAGCACAAACAGGCCCTTCTTAAAGAAAGACAAAGCTTGACATTTTTTACTAGCTAGATATTCTTCAGTATTGCCTTTAAAACCATCAAAATCTTAATCAAAACCAGTGACTTCTAATGGCAGAAGACATGTAACTCTTTACATCACATCAGTTCCACATAATACTTGCATAGTTCTGTCACTGCACATATTTAATAAGGGCAATTTCCATGTTCCATTGTGCCAGGGAGGGGAAGATTGAGTCACTAGATTAAAGCTTGCCTTGGAAAAAGACTTTGTTTAAAACCAAGTTAATTGATTTTTTTAGGTTGCTTAATGTTTTAACATCTGGGACTCATTTCAACTGCCAGTTTGAAATACTGACATTTAGTTTTTCTTTTTCTTGGTGCCACAGGCAACTTGATAAAATTAAACAATTAATTCATATATTGCTTACATATTCCAGAGTAAGCTAATAATGACCCATCTAACTTATAGACATTTGCATGCCATGTTAATGAACATATCTGGTGAATAGAGAGTATCTTAAGGGTATGGGAATTATTCTGCAAAATGAACTTCTGAACATTCCTGAGATCAGAAGTATCTGTTCAGATTTTTGTGTTTGAAAATGCAAACTGAAGTTCTCAGTAGCAATGTAGCTATTTCAGAGAATAAGCAGGAATGGTTTAACTTCAGAGAAGCAGCTCATTACAAATATTTCATGTTTGTTTGGCTTTTATTTGCAGAACAGTGTAATAAGAAAGATTAATTTTATTTTTTTCAAATTACCCAATATTTGACAGGAAGGCTTCATTACAGTATTCTGCTGGAGCTTATAAATATAATGTAGTCTGTGATTCAGTAGCAAATTGCAACAGATTTTTCATTTCATATTAAAAAATGGAGTATCTGCTTGTTATCACTGATTTCAAATAGAAAACTGTCAGAACTATTGCTTGAATATATTGCATCATAGATTATTTTTTGATCATAGCAAGAAAACATTATAAAATATTAGCTAGCAATAAGTATTTCTAAAAAGTTGTGCAGTTAGTAGCAAGTTAGTGGAGAATGAATGTTGTGGAATTGAAAACTTCCCAGCATCTGAAAAAGTTCTACCAAGTTCTACCTATGTGAAAATAA
>VYZU01004197.1:0-46124 GCA_013401355.1 Ceyx cyanopectus
TCCAATTTAGAAAGTCTGAAATAAAATAATAGGGAAAATAATTTAGGAGTCAGTATAACAGAATAGCATAAAAAATGAGCACGCAAAAATACGTAAGATCAGTAATTGTCATATAGTAGATCAGTGTCTACTGAAGGCCAGACTTAATAAGCTGTCTGAAATGGATGCACTGGATTTAGTACAGTGTCTCTGCCCCCTCCCAAGTTGCAATGTGTTCATACACTAAAAGCTATCATCACAATTTGCAGTAATGAACACCTTTCTAATGATCTTGACAGATTAAAGTTTGAAAGGGCTTGGGAGAGAGCTTTGCATCTTACCCATAAAGGTGATCATCCTTCCAGCCAGTTTTGGGCCATATGGACAGCACAGCAGGCACAAAGCTTTTGGAGCAGCTGCTGCTAGATCTCAATTGTGTGGATAGACAGACATAGAACTTCTGTATATGTCAGTCCAGCATGTTTCATACATGCTGTGTGTATCTTTTTGAAAAAGATGAATAACAGTATAATTTCTAAGTTCCTTGTTGAAACACTGAAGATAAAAGAAATCATGTTGGGAATATCTATATAGTCGCATTGAACTATGAGTAAGGGAATCTCAAACAAATCTAGCTTGTGATTACTTTCTCTTCTCAGCATACACATTTTTAAATGGTCTGTTGAATTTATTTTAGACAACAGAAAACTACAGAATTGGAAAAGACTTTTCTTTTTAATGACTGTAAGCATCAGCAAAAGACTTTTCTACTGTCAAATTATCTCCTCCTAATAGACAAAGAAATTACTATTAGTCTAAGGACAATCCTTGTTGGGAACTTCATTTAATACATTAGGAATGGCTTCTTATTTGGGAAGCTTTCACTCACATCCCAGAAAGCACAGACTTCCAATTAAGTATCAAAGAGAAAAACATAATCCTTCAGTTTGGGATATTTATTTTTCTTCAGCAAATCTCAGCTCCAAGACTGAAGTCCTGGCATTCCATATCCTGCTATTCAACAGCAAGAGACAGTTTAAAATAAAGTTCAGAATAATAAATCAAGGGAAGATTGACACAAGTACAAAGGTAAATCACAGCTATAGAGATACTTTAGACACAATGCGATGGTCAGTCCCTAGCATTTAAGGCAAGGATGAAAATAGGCTATAAATATTGTAGAAACTAAAGGCTGATAAGAGGCAGCACACCAGCTTAATGGAATTTCATCTCACATAGTTTTTCAGGCAGGAGCTGGAAGACCTTTATGCAAATACAAAGCACACTGAAATTGCACTTAGAAGTGAGATTTTTTTTTTTTTTCAGCGTATATCCCAGCTGTACCACTGTACATTGTGCAGCTGCACAGACTGCTCAGGGTAAGAACTGTGATCCATTAGCACGGGCATGGCTAATGACTGTTCCTGTTCTCACTGTTACTATTTCTAGAAAGAACTCTCAAGAGTTCTTCACATTGTGCTAGGTGCTGTACATTCACAGAGTGAGAGTCTCAGTTTTGGAGGACAGTCATACATCAGCTGAAGTATATTACTATAAGAAACTCATTCATTGCTCATTTTAGAGATGGAAGGTGGGTGCCAGGGCAGTTATGGGCCAGATTTCCTGGATCTGCTCAGCAACTGCTCATCTCCAAGTTAGGCATCTCAGAGCTGGCTAGATTCCTAATTTACATCTCCAGAAAGAGATGAGACCTAGAAGAGGATTTGCAGAAACCTCTCTGTTAAACACAAATCTGCTTATGCAAAGAACAAAATACCAGGAGAAAATGGGGGAAAGCACTGAAGAGGGGTTAATCTTTTGTGTCTAGCTGAGGACCAGAGATGGGTGCTTTCTTTTATTACAGATTTCCACCAGACCTTCTCCTAGAGATAGACAGCTAAGCCAGATCAACCATTTAAAGTACAAACTCTCTCCTCTTCAGTAATGCACATGTTTTATACCTCCTTTGTGCATACCTAGTCTTTTCTGCACATGCAGAGTTGTCTCTTCTGCACATGCATTAAAGATCTATATTCAGTCCTCTTTTTGCATAGCCTGGCAAAAATCAGTATTTAGGCCAACTCAGGCATCCTGGTTAAGGTCATGCTGTAATGCAGACTACACATTTACCAGTGCAGACACTCAGGGCTTCAGGTTCAGTAAAATTCAAAACTTGGGTGAAAACTCAGGTGACCTGAGTCACGTTTAAAAGCCATCACTGAATGTCAGTGTTCTTGCTGGTAAGGGATGATAACAAAGCTGATGGGTTAATTTTCAGTCTCTGGAGAGCATCCTTTAATCCTGAATTCCTCATCCATGGAAAGAAAAGAAATAACTTACTTTTCAGATATATTCACTTTGTTGAGCTATGAATGCATTGAGATCTTTGAGTCGTCTCAGTGCAAGTGGCTTAATTACACTGATAAGGGAAAACATGTTTCTATTTATTGACATAAATAATATTATTTGTTCATTAGTAATATTCATATAATTGATGCATGGTTTCAAAACAGGTAAATAGATTATTTGTATAAAGGCATTAAATTATGCAGACCTTTCTTTTATCATAGTACCACAGAATCACAGAAAAGTTTTGGCTGGAAGGGACCTTAAAAATAATTTGGTTCCAACACCCCTGCTATTGGCAGAGGCATCTTCCACTAGACCATGTTGCTCAAAGCCTCATCCAACTGGCCCTTTAGAACATGATCTCTGAAGGAAAAAGCACATGGCCTTCATTTAGTGACATTGACACAAGTTGCACAACCATTCCCAAGTCACTATTGAAAGAGGGTGGTTTTCAGAGGATCCCATGCTACCAATTTGTTAATGGCAAGGACCTCTCAGATTTTCTTTTGCTCCATAGTTTGAGCCATTCTTCATAACATTTATAAAAATGATTATTTTAAAGGCTAATGAGGTTTATGTCTTCTTCAGTTCCAGGAGAGGATTCCATATGTCACTACAGAGTTATCAAATCACATAAATGAGAATTTCATAACACTGCAAAATGTGTTTCATTATGAATAATGTATTTAGAACACTGCTATCCAAATCATGAACCTTTTGTTTTTTCCATCCATATCTTTATATTAGATTCTTATGCCAGATATTCCCTATAACTTGTCATCTAAATCCAATGCAGGTTATGAAAACAAGTCTTAGCTACTCACCAAACTCAGCCTTTTAGTTTTGTAACTCTCTCCTGTTCTTCTTTCCTGGAAAGATCTGTCTGAGTCTGGAAATTGCTTCAGATGAGCCAACTTGAAATGGGAAAATCCCAGTTAAGATAGATATTTAATTATTAAATTTTCTATTAATATGTTGAAGGTCAGTGAAACTGCCCTAGTTTTCAGGAAGCTATGAGCAATTTCACCTGATCTTATATTTTAGCACTAAATCCATATTTATTAAAGGAGTTATCAGGCAGGGCAGAAGCAACTAAACCTCTGATTCTGTATCACATGAATGCTAAAGAAAAATTTTCATTTGCATTGCTCTTCTCTAAGCTGGAAATATTTAAACTGTTGTCCAGCCAGTTTTAGGATTTTGGGGGGATAGGGGTAAACATGTAGAAATGTATTTGCCATAAAAGAAGCACAAATTGACATAAATATCCCTTTCCCAACTCAATTATTTAATGTGAAAATAATAGAAATTCTGGATTGAGCCACTTCCTGTGTTGGAAGTTACTATGTCAGTTATATCAATTAAAAAGGGTCTTGCAAAAAGCATTACACTGGTGGCTAGTGTTTGACAGGTTTCTTTTACCACTTTTCCTCAGAAATATCAAAGGCAACATAGCAGACTTTTTATTCTTAAGGGGATAGATTTGGGTCAGATTTTATCAGGATATGAAAAAAAANTTTCAGCAATTTGACATGGATAAGTTAAGGCATGTCAGCAGCCACTGTCAAGATTTTGGGTAGGTTTCAAGGTGGATTAGGATTTCTGTGAGAGCCTTGAGGGATTCTGAGGAAGCCTTTACAGACCAGACGGAAATCTCTCCCCCAGTCATGAGGGAATAATGAGGGAAAAAAAGCCATTTGTCTAAAACCTATCCAGCAGGTAGTTGAGACTGGCCTTAAGGGCTCATTCCTATTGGGAGTGAGCAGTGATGGAATAGAAGAGGTCCTGAAACTGAAGATGAGTCATTTATTTTTGGAGTATTTGCATGAAAAATAACCTGAACCCTGTTGGAATGGCATTATCCTTTTCTAAGGATGATGTTTATGATGCACCTGAGACCCCTGGGTGAACCACCCACAGCTCAGCTTTGCCTTGTGTACACTCTGGTACATAAATTCCTCATGATAAAGGTTTCAGGTGCATCCTCCCTTCAGGAGACAGGAGCTACCCATATTTCCTCCTTGACCCACAGAGGACAACTAGGCGCAATTTAGTTTTTCAGGTAAGAATGCAACTTAAGGTGCAGTGAAATTCAGGCAATGTAAGACACCAATCCTAGACAGTAAAATGTTGAAAACCCAAATGGTAAAGTAGAAATAAACTTGATTCCTGAGGTAAAACCCTGATGCATCCATGAACCAATTAACATCCATCAGTGCTGTCTGATAACTACAAGTGCCAGGGAGCAAAAACTACAGGGTATTACGCAAAGTCCAAATATTTCCCATGGAGGTGCATGAACTGACTATACCTTTTGAGGATGGTAAGCTTCACATTTATACCTAGAACTGGGCACCACATTTTCTCAGGAGATGCCCTTCCTTCAAAGGCCTACAGGCAGCTTTGAAAGGCATGCATGGCAAGGTGAAGTCAACACAGTGCGTCTCTAGGAAGGATGAGGAACAGCTAAACTGTTCATGCAACCAGTGAAGAGATTAAGGATGAAAAGAAATATTTAGTCACCTTTCAGGAATAGCTGGTGTGAAAATATTTAACAGGCAGGTCTTTAATGCACAAGCACAACGTTCTAAGCTTAAATAGGCAGGAACAATATAGTACAGCTGCCCAGTCTGTGAATACTGTAATAGGCGAATTAAGAGCTTTCCTTCTCATTTGTTCATGCAGCTCAGATAGTAGCTAATCATGTGCTCTGATTTTAACAACAGAATTGGGAAACGTACAAAAGAAGAAAATCAGCAGGTAATAGGAGCAGAGGTGGCAAATTCTGTCCCTGGGACTGAATGATGAAGAAACGATTCATCTGCCCTTTTCTGTAAATCACCCTTAGTCGTCTCAAGCTGCCCAAAAAGAGATAGATTTAAGTGGAAACTTAATCTGAAATCCATTTTGATAATTTCTTTGAGTGCCACCAGAAAAGTAAAAGCTACTCTGACTATTTAATCACCCATTAGAAACCTGTGAGTGTTTAAGAGCACCGTGTTATAAAGGGCCAGGGCATACAGCAGGATGTGTGTTGTAAAGCTATTTAAATTGTATGGTTCCCATCTATCTTTAAACTGGCAGCTAAATGGAAGATTTAAATTTGAGAGTTCCTGGCTTCTGGTTCCCTGTCAGAAATAATTAAACTATGTTTTAGGGAGACTGTCGTAAGTAGTTTGCTTCACAAGTGTTTTTCACAGCTGAGGGTCTTTATTACAGCTCTTGGGGCCTGGGAATCCAAGCCACCTTATATATCTACTGTACATGAATTATACATTCATAACCTGGAGCCTGCATTCCCTTGCGTGGGTGGTGGTATGTCTGGGGTCTCAGCTGAATGGGAGATGAAACCCAAAATGTTCCTAGCATTCCTGTTCTGGGTTAGCCTAAGATCTATTTGTTTTAGATCATGCAGTGCATGTCCCTGGCCAGCATGTGCAAAATTGTTTCTTGGAAGCATGTTGTCTAAGAAATATTTCAGTTGAGATTAAAGTGTCCCAGTGGGTTTTCCATCCCTTTTCATAGGAATGACTCCACAGAGATTCTGCCTTAGAAAGTTGTGGGGTTTTTTATCTTTCTTCACCATTTTTGAATGTCATTCCATTATTCTAGTTTCACACCTTTAAATAACTCCAAGAAGGCTTCTGGATACCACTCCAAATAGCTTCCTTCTGCCTCTGTTTTTTTTATTCCTCCAACAACAATCTGTAGATATCTGACCTACTATGAGCTACATTTCCCTGTGCTACTGACAGGACACAAAACTGGGTATCAGGATATCAAGGAGGTCCTGTGCCTGTCACAAACTTCACATGTACTTGTAGAGCCATCACTCTATTTATTCATACCTTGCTTATCTGCACCCTGGGTTGGGTCAACCCCTGATACCAGTATTTCAGTCTGGGGGATGAAGAGATTGAGAGCAGCTGTGCAGAGCATCACCTGGGGATGATGGCACTTCCTACAGGCATCCCTTCACTCATTTAGGCAATGTTAATGAACTAATGGGCCACACCTGAATTTCTAGGATGTTATTTGGGCTGGTGCCTTCGGTTGCCTTTAAAGGATGGGGGAAGAGGGTTTGGCTTCTGTTTGAAGAAGAGTTTCTTTTACTGAAGGCAACTACAAGTTGAGGTTGGATTTTCTGCTGCTGGAAGTGATGAGAAGAGGAAGAGCCTGGAGGCAGGACTGCAAACCCTGGAGAGGATCAGGAACAACCCAAAGGTTTCCCAGCTGGAAAGGTAGGTGTGTGGTTTTTGTATCTAAGTATGAGGCTTTGGCTGTTAGAGGAACAAGCTGTTTGGATTGGATTGTGAAACTAGGAGGCAGAAGGTCTGGTTTTTATTTGTACCTTGCTGTGCGATTATTGCAGACTCATCTAATTGCTCAGGGCGTTGTTTTTTTCTGTGGAAGGTGGATGATGTGGCCACCATCAGTGAATTGCATGTGTAGTGTGATACCTGCCCCCAGTGCTTTATGGACAGATTCTTTTTTCAGATGCTTTAGCACTTTTGAAATCCCATTGGATAGGTGATTTGAAAGCTTTGTTGTGAATCTGAGTAGTGTTGATGCATTAAGAAGGAGGTGATCAGAGGATGAATGGTACTGGCAAGAAAAAATCTGATTAAATCTGGTGTAAAGGAGTTGGAACTGTGGTGGTACAAGAGTACTTTTGTTGAGGTGTTCTGCTAGCATGGGAGGCTTTCATGTTTTTATCACTTTCATGGATTTTATTGGAATATAAATAACATATATGTTATTGTTACAGATAAAATGTGATTTGATTGTTGTTGATGAACAGTGTGGATAAGACTTGTTGTAGAGGAAGTAATTTTTTGACTGTAAAATGGAAAAATAAAGAGCTGTATGAGGAGCATATCCTAGGCTGAAAGTTTTGTGCTCCTTTATAATAAGGGGAAGTATTTATTTTGCCCCATGCACTGATTGGAGGGTAATCTTTGTACTAGTAATGGCTCTTGCCTTCTGGCATTCCCCAAACTCTTTTATCAACCTCCTAATTTCAGCAGTTGAGTGCCTACTTGTAACACAGGACAGGAATCAGAGAAGTGCAGCTTCACCTTTTCCAAATAAGCCATTTTGTGGGGGGAGGGGGGGGAAAAAAAAAAGGCTGTGGCACTAAAATGGAGCTGAACTGCAACTTTGGCTCCAGTGCTGGAATCTAAACCGTGCATTTTAATGCTCATCGTGCTTGCAGCAGGACAATAATGCAGAAGCATAACAATTACACCAGTGGAATGAACACGTTTCTAATGGTATTTGTGTTATATGGATATATGGCTGTTGGCCTGGGTGCTGATACTTTCATTGCTGCCATATACATGCAATCTACTTATGGTTAAGGTTGCCAGGCAAGTAATTACCAGAATGGAGTGCTAAGCAAGCAGTCCCGGTGTCAAAGAATCTGACCTTGTGAAGATAATGAGACAAGGAGAATTCAGAACAGATGAAAGCCAAGAGCACCTACTTTATCTACTGACAGCCAGGGAACACCTTCATGCTCAATCAGTTCCTGCTAATGAGACAAGATGGGGCAAGATGGTAAAACAGCAGTAACGGGCAAACTTTTTTTTTTTCAGCTTAATGATCTATAACTTAGTTAGATAAAATTGTCTTTTAAACCAGGCAGTAATGTAAGTAGCTCTGATCAGAGAAATACAAAGAATGTGGTTTAATACCTTTTGGGTTTGTTTACATTATAATGGGGAATGATTAATGGGTGGGGAAACCTACCCTGTGGTGCAGCTGGGGGAAGCTTAATCCATTTAACTTGTGGAAGGGGAGGTGAAAGGGCAATGGGATGGCTCTCTGAGGGTCCCCATCAGGAGAGGAGCAGGGTAATGGAGGGTTTTGTAGCCTAGCTGGCAAACAGACACAGCATACGCTGTCTGGAAGCTGAAACCAGAGGAACCTGGCTGAGAGAGAATCAGCTTTTATCCATGAGGACCACTTATCACTCAGTTTTGTGGGGGGACTCCTTCCTTAATTTAAAGATTTGGCTTGTTTAGAATTCAGAGTGGATGCTTTTTTGGAAGGTCCATGTGCTTTTGGATGTGTTTGTGAACATCTGGTGGTCACAGAGGTTTCTCTGAAGGGATCTAAGAAAGGTAACTAAGAAGTGCAAGTTGATTGTCAGTGGGATGAAATCATCACGCAGCATCTTCAAACCTACTGGGAAGTCTTAAGGGTATGCAAATTGTGAGAGGTTAAAAACTAATGGGCTAGCTAAACTGATTCCTGGACTTGGAGCAAGAATTAATGTAGGGGAATTTTAAAGTCTCTCTTACACAGAATATCAGGCTAAACAATCACTCTGGTCCATTTTCATTTTTCAGTCTATAAATAGGATTAATATTGTGGAGCCAGACCAAGATGAGGAGATTCTGGTATGTGCTGGGGGTTACCTCTTCCAGTGCATGCCAGCCAGGCAGCCTTACAAGGGGTTTGCAGGATAGCAAGCTGCTGCTCAAATGATCTTCTTGCACTCTCTTCTTCCTGCTATATTAAAACTACATAGGAATTACAAGGTATTCCTGATGCTTACACAATCTGTAGCCTTGTTCTTTCCATTTGCTATTGAAAACCTCTGCATTTATTCTCTGAAGGTCATGGCTTGGTGAGAAGGTGACATGGGGAGGGAAGGGACTCTGGAAGAGAGTTGCTGATTGTCTCAGTTGTACTTGAAACTCCAGCCAAAATTAGAATTAACAGAGGTCCTCAGTAAGTTGATGGCAGAGAAGAAATGTAAGCTCTATACCTGAGTTGCTGTTTGAAGTCCTTTACTGCTTATAGCAAAGAATTTAAGCCACGCAGCATGAAGCAGAGAGCCAAAAAAATAGATCAGAGAGGTATTTTCCTGTCCCAGCCCTCTGGGAGCAAAGGGAAGGGCACTGTCCCCTGCCTTTTGAGGCAGTGTGACATTGCCTGTCCCCATCAGGTGCTGTGACCCAGGGTGGCAAAACCATTCTAGTTTACATGGTCTGAACACACCTGCCCAACCCTGGCTTGTCCCATATAGGAACTGCCTCCATCCCTACTGCATCAATGCTCTTTATTCTCAAATGGGAATCTTACCTAACTTTAGGGCAAAAATGTTGTGATATCTTCTTTTCCATCAGTTTACTTTTTCCTTTTTAATTCCCCCACTGTTGCATTTAAAGGAGAAGGAAAAATGTGATTTAAGGAAGAGTGAGAAGTAATTTTCTCACCCACTCGCATACCAGAAAAAGAAACCAAGAGAGAAAAATCTTCCTTTCTTCAATGTTTTTTCTCAACTTTAGCCTTACTTTTCTCAGTTGAAAGGGATTAAAAAATCCAAAAAATGAAAGCATTTAACACCAGTATGATTTTTATTGTTGCTGTCATTCTTTTCTTAGGAAAATCACTACCAAATATAACTAAATGCCTAAAATGGGCCCCTCTCCTATTACTTCAAACCACAGAAGTGATTGCATCAAAATTACATCTGGAAATGCAGAGTTATGACTCCTCTTGTAAGAGCTGAGTTTTTGGGAACCAAGAATTCCAAAGTTAGCCTAGGGCGAGGCAAAGAGATTTAGAAGGTTAGAAAAGGATTTATACATGTGGAAGAAAAATTTGCTCTTTAAAATTAATAATCATTAAAAAGAAAAAAATAAATGTATATTATTTTCTTTAATTCTTCTGTTGTTTTTAAATACTTAATGATCAACTTGCAGAAATAATCTGATATTTTACCATGTACCAGGACTGTCAGATGCATGCTGCAGGACGCCTGTCAGTTAGGGCTGTGGGGATCACATAAAAAGACTCCAATTTACATTAATTGAGCAAATAATACCAGTTCCATGATCTCTGAAGGCAGGGGCATCCAACTTGCTTAAGGATCAACATTTTAGGATGAAAATCATTCATAGTAATTTTTTTTATTTTTTTTTTTTTAAGTCTGCACTTTCTAGGTGCAAATTTCTGACATTACACAAAGAATCATGAAATGATTTAGGATGGTTTAGGTGGGGAGGGACCTTTCAAACCCATCCAGTCCAAACCCCCTGCAGGGAGCAGGGACATCTGCACCTAGAGCCCCAGCCAACCTCCCCTGGGATGGTGCCAGAATTGTGGTGTTGGATGTAAATTATGGAATTTACTTTCTCTACTAACAGTTTATATTTGGAATTACTGTTTGACTGCCTCAGAACAGGGAGAGAGAGAGAGAGAGGGGATGACAAGATCTGGGTGGTGTCTATGGTGTGATGATCTAACTTTAGATGATGTTTAGGTCTGTGATTCTCATTCAGGAAACTTGGCCCATGTGGTGCTTTTCTGGATGTACTCGGATTAGGGATTTCAGATGAAAATAAAGAATGTATAATTCCTTGTTAGAAATCTGTTAAACCTTATGGCTATTGATCCATGGCAGTTTTGGTTAAAATAGGAGTGTGCATAAAGGCAACAGTAGTGTGCAAACACCTAAAAAATAGTGTTTTTCAAAACAATGAATCTGAATTAATTTAAAAATACCCCTGAACAAAATTTTCAGAGAATTCTCCCATGTTCTCTGAATGTTTATCCTTTCCCTCATCCCTGCAAGAGTGGCTGCAGACTGTCTATCTCCTACTTTCCAAATGTGAGACCAAGAAGTAAAAGCAGAGTAGCTAAGTAGAATGGCTTTCAAATTCACCACGTTTGTGTGCTTCCTACAAAACAGTCCTTGCATCACTAAGAGGGAGCTAAAAAAAGGAGGAAGGGAGAGCTGGTGGTTTTTTGTGAACTGAAGCTGAGCAGCACTGGTTGCTCTGCAGTTTTTGGTTTTTTTTTGAGCTTATCACATCCTCCTGTGTGCTATCTGCTGTGACAGACAGCAGGGTGACAGATGACATCTGCCTGCATCTGAACACTATGTTAAAACACACAGATGCACTCGGGAAGGATCCATTGTCCCAGTGATGTGCCAGCCCTAGAAAAAAACTAAAGCCACAACACAAAACAAAACCCCAGGCCTTGGGGCTGAAACTAAAGCTTGCTTTATTTTTCTGAAATATCTTGAATTATTTAAATTATTTGTATAAGAGAAATTGTGTTTTGGTTGTTTTTTTTTTTGCCAGTTGTTTAGAGATACTGGAATGACTGGATGCCTTGCCAAAGATTTATCACAGTGTTTTGGGTTTGTTTTTAATCTATTTAAGTATTTCACAACTTTTTTTTTTTAACCTGAGCCTTGTTTTCTTTTCCCTGACCACTTTTCTCCCCTGAACGATTCTAACAATTTTCTTCTCCATTTCTTGCACTTCAGCCTTTCATATTTTTTTCTTTTCCCTCTTTTTTTTTTTTTTAATTACAACATATATTTTCTGTCCTTTATTTTGACTCTGTTCCCAAAGCAGAAACCCCCCTCTCCTCACAGCAATTTAAACCCACCCAAAACCAACATTTTTCCAGGCTTCAGGAACTTTATCCTCTTCAGGGGAGTATCTGTCAGATTATTGCTTTTGAATAGTGGTAGGACAGTTCCTAAGGAATAATTTTTAGTGAATAAATGAATCTTGGATCATCCTGAGCTTTTTGTAACAGAGATGCATACTGCCACAAGTATGAAATTCAGTGGATGTATTTTTCTACATGGAATAAACTTTAATCACCCATTTGCAGTCCTATGGCACTAACAGAACTTTTATTACTAAATTATTACAGCTGCCAGCCTCATAATTAAATGATTATCATGGGCTGGATGGAGAGACAGGTTCCATGCACCACATTCTTTTAGCCCTATTTTCTGTGATTACACAACCTGTGCAAAGCAGGTAGAACATCATTAAACCCAAGGAAGAACACACAGGGTTTCTATGCAAATGCTGAGCCAGGTGCAGGGTTTATGCTGTTGAATACCTCATGATTTCTCTGCAAATAACATCAAAGTGCCACAGAGGTTGGAAAGGATGCCTGGAGGGGTCATCTGGTCCAAACTCTTGCTCAAAGCACTTCACAAGAAGTAAATAAAATGAGATGTTGCTGTTTTCCTGATGATCCAGGCAAACACCCCAAAACACTAAATAGTTTGTCATTTAGATTAATCTCTTATAAGGAAATTTTGCCTCATAACTATAGCATCACTCTGTTAGACCTGGGCACACCTCGAGCAGATTGAGAACTTCTTCAGATTTTAGAGGCATTCAAAGGTTCAATTGAATATCAAAGTTAAAACTGAATCAATATTACCTGACAGTGTTTGTCAAAGTGTTAGCCCCTTTCCTAGCTAAGAAAGCTAATCCTTGTAGAGCATCTTTGCCATGCCTGAGGACAGGAATGTTTGTCAGATACTCAGATCTCAGGTTTGCAGCTCTCTAGGTGGTGTGTGATGAAGTTGTTAATGATATTTTTTTAACTTCTCTGATGGGGTTGATTAAAACTGATAACAGAAGGAAAAACCTACTCCTATTTTTCAGAGAGATCTCACAAAGACTTTTACAGTCAGTCTCCTAAAGGCTTTGTCTCAGTGATGAGTGAAAGCTCTTTTGGATGTTCAGTTGCTCATCTTTCCACAATGCAATCCAGTGACTGAACCCTATATATTCTTGTGAAAGCAGAAGCACATCATTAATGGGTCTAAACTGGCCTAAAGTAATTAAAGTTTTTAGTTTCCTAACCATTCTTTTTTTTTTTTCTTTATAATGAAAAAAAAATAAAAATCCATGTACCATGGCTCTTTAAAAATGAAAGACTCTTGATTGAGTTATTAGAAGTCAGTAACAATTCATAGTGGACTTGGAGAGGGGGAGAAAATCTGTAGAGGTTTTGTTTTACAAATTCTTCAGAACATTAATTTCACATCCTGTTCTTTAAAATGTGTTCCCTTTTGTGGCAATAATTACTGAGTGAATCAGTCTGAATCACTTAAGACCTCTACATCCATGAATAATGTTCACCACAGTGGCTATTTCTCAGCTCCATATTTATGCAGTAATTCCAGCAATGAAGTCTTGTTGTGTTTCAAGAAGATAAACATTAAACAGCTTGTTCTGAAGTGAGATGATTAGAGGAGGTAGTCAATGAAGACTAGACTTCTGTCAGCCCAGTTAAAAGTTTATTATCCAAAGCTGTTAGAATAACAGTGTTATTTCAGTGGATACAGGCTGTTCAAGTTCCCTGGGATTTAAAGGTGAATTCGGGTCATTCATTACTTTTGTTGGCACTGGAGATCTGTAGAACTAGGGAGTGGGAAGAGATAAGTGCTACAGATAGATTGAAGAGATGACTTGAACCCTGGTATTTTTCCTGTGTAAAAATCTTGCTCCCTTCATACTAGAATTGCAAAAATACAGTTGAAGAAAACCCACAATTTCCTTTTCCAGCCACACACTTCCTTACACATGTGGGGCATCCTCTGAAGCCCTCAGGCTTGTTCACCCCGTGGCTTTCTCTTGGGTTCTTTGGAATTAAACACCACCAGAGAAACTGGGGAATTTGCTCAATAAACTAATTCTTGAAGAGTGTGCTGTGATTTTTTTACATTTCTGATATATACTGGGAATAGTCCTCGAGTTAGATACAACTTGTGGAAGAAGCTGTGCTGAAATTTGTCTGTCCATTGTAGTTTGAGTCAGATTCACAGAATGTCAGGGGTTGGAAGGGACCTAGAAGATCATCTAGTCCAATGTCCCTGCCAGAGCAGGGGCACCTAGACCAAATTTACTGCTCAGCAGCCTTGGATTGAGTATATTGGGCATGTTCCTCTGCTTTTTGTCCTTGGAGGGGATGAACCAACCCCTACCATGCTGAGGTGATGCAGCCAGGCAACCCCTCCCACCCTGTCCTCATCAGGGGACACACTTTGCAAACAACTTGAGTGCTCATCCTCCTTTTCTCCTGAATGCTCAGAGTCTGGCAGATGAGACATCCACTCAACCCTCTGCTATTCAACACCTTTCAGCAAACACAAGCCAAGAGGCTCTGCCACAGTGACACCAACTCCTACCTCCAGCCAGAAGCTGCTGCAGTTCTGGGGAGGGAGAGCATCAGCTGTGTGGTGGGAAACGTGCCCTCCTCTGAGCAGAGCTGCTGTCAGGATGGCTTGCTGTCTAGCACGAGGGGTTGTGCAGCCTGGATTCCAGCACAGCTGGGGGTCCTGCTGCCCACCCAGCCTGGCTCACTGCACACAGCACAGGCAGAGGGATGCCCTTTAAGGCAAACACGGGAACGCTGCTGCAAAACCAGATAGGGTTTTTGACATTGATGGGTATGAGTAGTGAGAAATGTCAGCTCGAGCTGAAAAGCTCCTGGTGAAATGGCATCCTCCAAACATATTCCCGTGGTACCACAGCAGGATTCAGCAGCCTTGATTTGCTTGACACAGAAGCTGGTGACTAGAGGTCTAGATGGAGCTTCAGTCATCTTGATTTCAAACAGTTGCTGGAAAGGCTGTAGTCTGTTTTGCAGAGAGTATTTTCACCCCTGATTCAAAGGAAGGCTGGGTTTGTACTGTCAGATGCATGCAATATAAAACATATTATATATAATATGTATTATATTGCATGTATTATTGACATAATACATGTATATCTGATTTTGAGCATAAAGATGTAGCAACAGACATGCTGCAAAGCATTATGCTCTTTCATCATCTTGCTTTTCCCTAGCCAATAATCCAGCTGCCTTGCTAAGAGTACAGAAAGGCAACTGTTCCAACAGTTACAGATGTTGTTTTGGTATTTTGTTCACAAAATATTACATTTCCTCTTCAATCTTATACTCCTCAGGACTAAGAGAAGCTTGTATTAGTCCCTAGGCCTGAGAGCCACCAGACTACATGATGCTGCATCATGGGCAATAAAATGCTCCTGTTACCACTGGATGACTAATACCAGGATTTTGCTCTGACAGATCTGAGATAAATTAGTGGAATATATATTTTTTAATCCTTTTCTGTGCGGTTTTGGCTGATAAATGAATTTCGTTTGGTGTTTTGATTGGTGATATATTTCATCTTGAAACACACCTAGGCATTGTCTCCTGACTTCATGATCACCTCTGATTTATCAAGAGAAAGTTTAACAAATCCTAATGTCATTTTAATTTGGTTTTTTTTTCACACCACTTGTATTTAGGGAATACTCTCTAATCCCTCATAACAAATATTGTTTCTAACTGAAAGATTTCTACAGGTAAAAACCTGTCTTTCCACACAAATGTGATAAATAGTCCTCAGACATGTGAAAATTCTCTGAAATACAAAGAATTCCATGTAGATGTGGGTTGTTTTTTTTGGTACAATTGTTCCTTGCATCACAAAATAGTTACCAGTCAGAGCTTAAAGATCCTCAGGTGACTCCCTTACAGTAATACACCGTGGCATTCTAATTTCTTTTGTAGCAAACAAAATATCTTTACAAAGTTATTAGCAATTCTTAGTTGTATCTCTTTGTTTTCATTTAATGGCTGCTTTGAATGACGGTTACTTCAGTGATTGCATGTAAAATTAATTTTTTTAGAGATTAAATTCACATTTTCATATTATTTTGCTATAATTTCTCAAACCAGTAAGCTTAAACCACCACTCAGTTATATTAAAATCTGCCACTAGTGTGACTGATTTTAAGATGCAAAAGTGTGTAAATAAATATATTCTAAGTAATTTATGATCAGATAGAAATAGTTTCATTAATTCTGAAATAGTGCTGGGATTTTGTGCCTTCTACCCAGGTTTAATTACCTGTCATTGAAACCTTGGCTTTAATTCTCCCTGTGTTGATCCCATAGCTGAAGAATACATGATGACAACATATTAAACTGGCAGATGATGTGTCCTGGATTATTTTTGCTGGTGTATGGAAGGGAATCACTTTTGCCCTGGGTTGCCTGGGGGGTAGAACCGACTTCTGGAGCCGGATTTAACTGCAGTACTGGCTTTTGACCACAGAGTGTCACACACAGAATAATCTTTTGACATGGTTGAAGCCTTTTCATCTCATCCCTTTTTCGCTGAAGTAGAACAAGTTGCAGCAGAGTTTCCCGGTCTCGCTTTAGCCACGAAAAAAACCCGTTATTTAATCCATTAAATCCCAACCCTGCGACCGAAAGGGAAAATATTCGGTGAATTCGGTTATTGTTTAATGGGGTTCATCACTCACCTGGAGGTTGGGGTGAGTTTTGTGGCCTCCTGCTCTTCAAGGCACTTTGCATTTTGCTTTGGCACTTGTGAAGGATTTGGTGCTTAGTGAGAGGTGGAGTCCAAGAGACCCTCTGCATCCCTCCCCAAGAGACCTGCTGCTGCAAAGAACTATTTAGCTGCTTTCTCTTTGGGACAGTGAGGGCAGCATGGACAAATATCCTTAAAATGGACCAAATAACTGAATTAAAAAGAATAATAATGAGGAACAAGGCTTTACTAATGAAAGTCTTGCCTGCTAGCACATCTTCTGACTTGGGTGGTGATGCTGTTCACATGTCTGGTGGCAACAGGTACATGGGAAGGGAGAGCAGCAGTCCAAGGGGTTGGTGATGTGGAAAATAATTGCTGTGCTTGATGTGGCAGCACCAGGGCTGTCTGGCAACGGGTTGTAGAGTTAAGAGTGGGAAAGTGGCTTTTTTCTCCTGGCTGGGCTAAGCAGGATGGGTGCATTTGGCTTTTGGGTCGAGTCTGCAACCTATCGGACCCCTTAGAGCTTTATCTTGATTTTGCTGTGCTGGAAAAGGCGGTTCAGAGCAGCGTCCAGAGGGTGGCACACTTAAACCAGCGGCGGGGAAAAGTGCTTTTCCCAGCTCCCCATCCCTGGGACATCACATCTGGCCAGAAGTTCTGCCGCTCTCTGCGGGGCTGTTTGGGTCTGAGTGAACAGAGAGCTCTCGGGAGACAGGGATGCAAAGAGTTGAAGCAGTGAAGACGGTAAAGTCGGATCAATTTAAACAGGAGGCTGTTGGTCTCTATGGACTGTTTCTAAGACATCTCAAAGGAGAGCTTAAAAAGGCAGCTTTATTGCCTGGAGGCTTGACAGAAGTTAACACCTCTCCTTGAAAAGCGCAAGTCAAAAAGGATGAAAATTGCTACGTCTAAACCACAGATGAATGAGTTCCGTGGAGGAATCACTAGGAAAAAAAAACCCTTCAAGTTGTTGTGCGAGAAGACGAGCCTAGAGAGCTCCCTACTGGCCTTTAAATACATACAAAGATGTTTTTTCAGTCCTGTGAAAACTGATGTTGAGCCAATTATACCTTTTGCCTTGTAAATCTCTGATACTTAGCTACTACGGGCTGCAAAAAGCTCCTTTTCATAGCACAAATTGCGCCTAATAATGTTCAGCCTGTAGTGAATCCTCTAAGTGCAGCTATCCCTGGTTGTTTACAGCCAGGGAGATGAATGGAGGAGCTGAAGTGGCTTCTTCCCAGATGACACAGGTCAGCTGGTGGAGAAAAGCTGCCCTGCATCCCTCAGCCTTGTCTTGCGGCTCTGAAATGGCTGTGTGTGAAAAGGCAGAGCTCAGAATGCTTGGATGTTGATTATATCTTTATTTATTTTATTTTATTTTATTTTTATTTTATTTATTTAGTTAGTTAGTTATTTTAGCTTTTATTTGTGGTGCAGACAAAATCAAATCCCCACACAGAAGTTGTCTTCGACTTGGGAATAAAATGATTTGATGTTAAAACTTGGGGATGGAAAAAAAAATAAAATAAAAGTATCTTAGAGCAGTTCCAAATTTGGAAATCTTTTTGAGATCAGAAAATGCACAAAACGACCTCAGGTTCAGATTTGCCCGTTAATATTTTATAAACAAATAAACCTGTTAACAGCCTCTCAGCTACCTCTAGCAGCCAGGATTAGTTTTTTTATCCCTTCCCCTAGCAAATCTTGCTGCTGAAGATGAGCCCACGTGGCAAGAACCTGTGGGCAGATGTGTTGTGGCTCACAAGAGCTTCTATTAATATGAAGTTCCTCCTTACTGAGATGATCAGGATCTAATTCTCATTTACAACACATCCTGCCAGCTTCTGTAACAGAGCCCACGCCCGAGTAAAGGTAACGTGCAGAAGCACCACAGAACCAGCCAGGTTGGGATGAAAATGACTTATTTTTGCAGCCAGTTAATTTGAACACAAAAAAACCCCGATCTATTTTGGATTGAAATCTAATCAAGTGTTTGAGACAGTTCTGTTTGGAAAAGGGCAGGCGATTTTCACTTTGAATTGCTTCATTTTGCAATCTCTGCCAAATTATCTCGCTGGCAAGACGGAGCCACCTGGCATTTTTATTTTATTTTATTATTTTTTTTTTTTTGAATGGCTGCTGGGGGTGGCTGCGAGCCAAAAAATTGCCAGACTGCAGCGATTAGTTTTAAAGAACTTGGCCTAGGCTGCTGCTGCTGCTTCTCTCTGCAATGCCCCCGGGTCCCTCCAGCCAGGCAGATTCCTGCACGCTTATCAGGAGGGACAGGGAGCTTTTGAAGTGAGGGAGGATGCTCCTGCATCAGCAGTTCTGGCCACCAGAAGGTAACGGTGGTGAATGGCACAGATGTTCCCGGGAATCTCCTGGCTTTTTGCCTTCAGCTTTCCCCTCCTTGAAGTATTTGTTTGTGGGGAGGCAGGGGTTGTGTGTAGCTGCCTTTCAGATGTGTGGAGTAATCACACCTCTGCTTGTGCTGCTGCTGAGAGAGGGACACGGGTCCCTGGAAGGGAATGCCCAGCCTATGTGCTGTTTACTACCATATCTTTTATTGCTTTCCAGCCCCTTCAGTGACCTGCAAAGTGAATTCTGTGCTTTGCCTTTGAAACCAGAAAGAAGCTTCTCATCAGATAAAAAAAAAATCCTATTTAGATTAGTTGCAGTTCTTAGAAGATACCTGTTCTCTGGGTGCAAGCTCTATAGAGATGCCTCATCTGGTTCAAAAAGCAGTTGAAGCAGAGTTTGTTCTGACCCTTACTCCTTGTCTGTTCCCCTCCCTTTAGGGGAAGGCAACAATAGCAGAGATAAACATGAATGCTAATTTTTTCCAGAAATAGTCCAGTGGGACTACTTTTGGCATAAATTACTGCTCAGTCTAATGATGTCTTGACTTGGTCAACTAAAACTGGAGAGATAGTTTGGGCAGTGAAATGATCTATTCAGTGTGAGAGTGGCAGATCTTGATCATTAGCAAGAGTCTCTCTATCCCCTCTTTCTTTTCAACCAGCAAATCAGCCTTAGATGCCAGCCAGCCAGTTAATTACAGAGCTAACTTCAATGATTTAGGTGGCTGACAGTTACTAGAAAACTTTCCCTCCTGCTCTGTGTTGTTAAGGATGTGTTTCTGCTGTTTGCCCTTCTTACTCCAAAGCATCTATGTGTGTATCTTCTGAGAAAAGCACACTTCTAAGTCTGATGTAGGAAAGCTGCAAGTGCAGGGTAACACAGAATATGTAGCCCCTTTTTTGTCTCCAGGGCAGGGGATTAAAAATCCCACCTATAAACAAGGCTTAGAGCCAGAGGGACACTTCAAACAGCCCCTGAGGTAAATGGGCTTGAAATTGAGTCAGGAAAACAACATCTGCCAACACAGAGGGTCCTGGAGCTGCCTCTCTGCATAGCAAGGGCTGCCAGGGGGCTCTCCATCACTCTATGGGGTTGAGTAGATTTTCCTCCCTTACTTTGAGGGGTTGCTTGAATAAGATGGTTTTAGATGGCACCTGATACACTCTGAGAGTATCCAACTTCTCTCAAAATGCAGGTGATAACAGTTGCTCTCTTTGAAGGCAGCAGTAGTGATGCCTCTTTTCTAGGCTAGTCTAACCTTGGTAGCAAGAGGAGGCCCAGCTTCTTGGCTCATTTTCTGGTGGGCTGCACACTTATTCCTTCAGCAATACTCTAACCAAGAACTTTTTCCTCACGTGGAGCAATGAAAAAGTCAAGTTGCAGCCTCTCTTGGAAGTCTGATTTGTTTGTATGGCCACAAAACATGTACATGTGGTTGAATAGACTGAGACAAGCCTATGAGATGGTGTGGTAAAGGCTAAGGAGGTGACTGGTGTGCTTGCTTATTGTTTCTTGGGAAGGAGGGGGTTGGTTTTCAGGCTGTGTTGCTTAGAGACAGCACTGGGTTACAATCTTGGTTGTATTTTTTGCAGGATTTTTGGTATTGCTGTTGTTTACCCTTCTTTCTTTTTGAGAGTTTTGTTTGTGGGTTCCTCAAACACTCAATCAGCTCATTCATGTGTTACTGCTGTGTAGTCACCCATGTCTCTGTGACCCCTGCAAGGTGTGTTTGCCTGTCCCAGCCCTGTAAACCCTGCACAGCTCCTGCAGGAGATGCCTGTGGCCACAGTTGGCACATCAGAGCAGAAGACCATGTGGGGTGGAGATAAATGAGAAGGCTGATGTGCTGTAAGGCCATGATGGGAGACAAAGGCATCCTTGGATGTATAACCAGTGTGAATGCTCCCTGTGAAGAGGCTTTTGTGCCACTGGTGAGGAGCAGCCTTCATTGCAGGACACTTTTTTTCCTGAGCAAATATCAAGGTTTGATAAAGCTCCTGTGTGCTCAATAATGAGCTGACTCCATATTGAATATTCTAGTTTATGGACAGAGAAGGAAACTGAATCTGCTTTTCATTAGCCTTTGAGTAGCAAACTTGCTTTAAACAGCTTGACTGGTACCTCTTTAATCGAGAAGATCTGGAGGCATCAGCTCCTTCCCTGTGTGGATCAGATCATGGATGCTCAGGGGGCTGGAACAGCTCTCCTATGAGGACAGGCTGAAGGAGCTGTGGTTGTCCAGCCTGGAGAAGAGAAGGCTCCAGGGAGACCTTAGAGCACCTGCCAGTGCCTGAAGGGAGCTGATCCAAAGCCTGGAGTGAAAGGCAAAGAGGCAGTGGTTGAAATGAGCAAGGAGTGGATTGAGATGAGAACTAAGGCAAAAGTTCTTTCCCAGTAGAGTGGGGGACGCTGGAGCAGGTTGCCCAGGGAGGTGGTGGAGACCCCATCCCTGGAGACATCCCAGGGGGGGTTGAGGAGGCTCTGAGCACCCTGCTCTAGTTGAGATGTCCCTGCTCTCAGCAGGAAGGTTGGACTGGATGAGCTCCCTTCCAACCCAGACATTGCTAGGACTCTGTGATCTTTCCCACTCACAGGCAGGTTTTCCAGGACCTCGGTGTGGAAGAGGCTTGGGCTATTTGTGTATCACTGAAAGTTCTTTCAAAACTGCTGTGACAAGTAGAACAGCACCATTATAAAGCAAGAATTTTGGGAAATGTGCCTTTGGAACTTTTTAGGAAGGAGGAGGAGAGACCATCTGTTTTGCTTGTCACAATTCTTGTTTGTTTAAGATGCGAATTGCCAGAAATGTGGAAAGATTGGGTACAACGACAAGTGATAGAGTAATTTTCACACTGGACTTATGGGAAGCATGTGTTGTCCATCTGTGTGATTCTCATTTTATGCAAATTTGGGAAATGTAGTCTTCTGTCTAATTGTCCAAAGGTGGTTGTGAACGTTCAAACGGAGGGAAAGCCACCGTGCCATATTGTCAGTGGGCCTTCCTTTGGCTCGTTGGTGCACCAATGCAGAGAGCTGCCTGCTTGAAACCACAAATCACAGTCCACATTTAGATTTAGAATCCAATAAAAGAATGTTTCGGGGTCTGCAGAAACACTTCAGACCCGTGCTCGGGTTTTCCTGCTAGTGGAGGAGGGTGCTGCAGTTTTCCTGACCCTCTTAAGCAGGTGTTACCAACCTCCCCAGTGCCATGTACTGATGCTTGCTGGTTCACAACACTGGTGTGAGTCTTTGAGCTAAAAAAATACACGACTGCATGTGGTTAAAGCTGGTACAAGGAATATCTGAGCTGCTGGGAGGAAGCTTTGAATTAAGGTTTGTGTTAGGGGAGGAAAGTGTTTATTTGCAGCCTTAAAAAGACCACACTGTACTCCACTGGAGGGTGATGGAAGCTTTACTGGGAGCATATTTAATTTTTCAAAGCTGGTAGAAATATTTTTTTCCCCTTACCTAGCCAATAACTTTGAATAGCTCCCAAAACATACCCATTTTAGGTTTTTTCTTTTTTTTTGGTTTTGTTCATGATTTACCTCCAAACTGCAAATTTTTGACTCAGTATGGCTACTGGAAATTTGACTAGATATCCTTAATTTCACTGTAATCAAAGTGCAAGTATTTCCATTTTAAAATACACTTTTTTTTTTTTCCCTTCAAGTGCTCTGTCAAGGGATGCTTCAGTGCTTGATCATTATGGAAAGACAGACAAGAGATCCAAATGCAGTGAAAATGAGATTCAGTTTGGAATTCTCATTGGAACTTCTCATGAAACATTTTTCCCTTGCTGCTGCTTCATTAGATGGTACCATCCCAGCAGTGCCAAAGGTGTAGGTTTGTGTGATGTTGGTTATTGAACCCTCTTTAGCCAAGCACCATGGTTCTATGTACAGGCTTGCTGAATTTTCTTGACTTTTATCTTCTTTCCATTGCTGCTGTTTGGGTGATTTGGGGGCCAATTCCCATTTGTGACTTCAAAAATACTGTATTTACAGCATGGTGTAGCATTAAGGCAGAAAAACAACTGAACAAGAAGATAAACCTTTTTGGAATGGTATAGTGATGGTAACCCATAAAACCTGAAATAAAATTACACCACCACTCCTGACTCCTTGCAAATCTGTCTGCCTTTGGAGAGAAGATCTGCTGGGCTTGTGAGCACAGTGGAAATCTTGTTCCTAAGGCCTGGTGGTCTTCTGTGTGCTGGCTGCTGATGGAAAAATCTGTGTCTGGATGTTGGCAAGACTATAACAGGTCTTCAGATTTCAACTGGGTCGAGTGCAGCTCAGAAGCTTTTGGGTGTATGAAGCTAAAATGAGGTAGGAGAAATAGACTCAATGAAAGGAAGAGAGGAGGCATCACAAGCAAAGAAAATGAGAAGTTAAGCAGCCTTCTGGCTTGCTGCAGGTCTCACCTGGTGAAGGGATGGAAGAGAAGTTAGGTCTTTTTTATCTGCCGGGACAAAGGAGAGCAGCAGGAAAGAGGTAGAAATCCATGTTTCTTAGAGCAGCCCATTATTTGGAGAGGATTTGGGGAGGAGGAAGGAGACATGCCTCCCTTTTCTCCAGTGTGATTATTTAATGAGTGGCTTTCAACTGGGAGAGGTTGGGGAAATGCTTCAAATCTCTTTCTGTGGTGATATCAAGGTGCTCTTTGTGGTGGTGGGAACCAAAGATGGAGGAGGAAGCAAGGGAGGAGCTGAGGTGGCAGAAGGAGGGAGATGCTCCCGTGCAGCTCAAGGTGGGTGGACTTCAAAGTGAGGAACTTGAGATAAAATCTTTTTTCTCTGCATTAGAAGCTGAGCTTTGTGGCAGCCTCCTGCTGAAACGTGTCCTTTACTGGGAGGAAAGACTGGTCCAGACTTAGCTCAGAGAACTGGAAGCTCTTTTTCTATTTATTTTTGTCCTAGGGTACTTGTTAAAATCATCATTACACATGGATTAGTACAATAAAGATTGTAAGATTCTTGGATATATGTAAGTGCAACTATAAATGGGAAGATATCTGAATGCAGTGGCACTTAAAATTATTTTAAATTAAAATGAATTAAAATTAAAATTGTTTTAAGGGACAATCAGCTATATTTTATATGTAGCAAAAAGACACCAGACCAAGTAGAAATTAGCTCCATAATTCAGATTTTTTTTTCTCTGATAGAAATATGCAAAATAAATCATAACAATAACAAATAAAGAAGCAAACCCCAAACCTTAAATGGTATTTTATAGTTTTTAAGCTTGAAGAGAAATGAATATCTTTAAGCAAAACATGGCAGCCACTTTGCAATAAGCAATGACTTCTTCATGTCTTTGGATACTGAAAACTTGGCATCTGAAGAAGCGAGTGGCAGCGCTAGTTCCGCTTCCTCCTCCTCCTCCTCCTCCTCCCCCAGGTTACGTAAGGATGTGTTTAAACTCCAGCAGATTGACTGAAAACCCTGGATTTTCCTTTGATGTTTTCATCAGGCAGTAGCAGATCCGTGCAAAACAAACAAGGGGTTCAGGGGATTGGAATGACCAACTTGTATCTGGCCACGTTGGCTGCTCTCCTGTGGTCATCAAATTATTTTGAGCAAAGTGTTGCTTCTTTGTCTTTGCTCTCCTTCACCAGGGCTGATTATTCCCAGAGCTGCTCCTGCCACCCTGTGTAGATGTTTCCACAGTGAGTTAGCTGAGGCACCTCTGTGGTGTAAACTGCTTTAAGAAAGCAGAACAGAAGAGGTACCCATCCTCTGCCCCACGCCCCAAAATATTGTGGAATCTGCAACAACTTCAGCATTTCTTGCATGTTGCTGGAGGTGGTTTCAAGTTTTCACACCAGAAGTAATTTAATTTCAGCACTTAAAACCCAAAAAGCTCCAACATATTGCTAGCGTGCAAAAATTCCATGTGTGCTAAAAAACAACAGCATATGGTTGGGTGGGGTGTGACCAAAATGAACATAGTTATCACATTGTGAACTTTCTTTTTACAGACTTGATTAAATAAGTTGGGGGGGGGGGAAGACACATGACATCTAGGATGAGAACCTGGAATTCTCCTAGAATCTGCCTTTTCAGATGTTGTGTGGTTAACTGAAAGGTTCAGCTTGCATAAACTGTGACTTAAAATAGGAGACTGACATTTCATCTGAAGGTGAAGGACATGAGAAAACAAGGTAGAGAGAAGTCTAGAAGTCTCTAGGGTGAAGCATTGGAGGAGAATTGTACAGAGCACAAGCTGGAGGGGAACTTTGGCACTCTGCTGTTGAGAAGTAGGTAGCTTGGGATTGATTTTTATTTATCTATGGCCTGGGTTTGCATTGGGTAGGAGGAGTTTTTTGGGCTCACTTGCTGGGACTGTACTTCTCAGGATGTGTAAACATTGCCAATGGTTCTTTTTTTGGTGTAGTTTTAGCACTAAGGTAATTTCAGGCACAGAAAACAAGTAATCTGTGATTGTGGATATCTATATATAAGGTCATAATTTTTTTACTTGGTTTTTTTTTTTTTCCTGTTGAGTCCAATAATGCTTAAGACTTTATTGGGTCCTCATAAAAATGGAGCAGCACCTCAGCTTTTCCAGGTAGTGATTCTTTGCAAGCTGTTTGACTGTGAAGTTGTTGGCTAACTCCATGACCAACACTGTTGTGCTGTGGGAAGCTGGAGAAGATGTTTTCTGATTTCCCAGTCAAATTATATCCTATCTACTGCAGAGGTCAAACACCAGCACTGGGCCAAGGGAGCTATGCCATGCAAAATCTGCCTTATTTTCTGCATGCAAGTCTGTCAGATGGTTAAAAGTGGAAAACCCAGTCCTAGGTTGACTTCTTTCTTTGAATGATTGTTGATTTCCATGAATTCTATAATCCTCTCTAGTTTCTAATGAGGAATGTTCTCACTCTGTGGTGTTTTCCTCATCTTTTCAAGTGAAGAGTCATCTCTGAGCAGCCTTACTGATTAGAGCTTGGCCCACTTCTATTGATGTTCTTGCAGGGGTGGGTCTTACAAACAACAAAAACCATTTCACATAGAATTATTCTCTTCCAGTTTGAAAGCTAAGAACTGAAAATTACTTTGGATGCTTTTGCAACTTTGGAAAAAACTTTGAATATTTGAGTTTTACCCAGAAAGGTTGTTGCTCATGATAATGATGTTGGCCAAGACAAAGCATTTTTTTTTTTTTTTTTTTAATAAAACTTGGGTTACTCTGAGGAACAATAGGGTCTGTCAACATGTGACAGGGCTTTCACATCTCGAGGGGAGGACCCAGTTGATGCAAGGAAGTGACAGTCGGGATGTAGAGCTGCAGGAAGTTAACTCATGCGTGCTCCAGGGTTGTCCAGATCAGATGGAGAAAGTGCCAAAAGAGGTTACCCTTCATCAGCAGCTGAGAGATGAGCTCTGTATGAAAGACAGGACAGCTTGAAGGGCCCTGAATGGCTGATCTCAGGAGATGTGTCCCTCAAGAGATGGAGACATGCTTCATGTCCTCCTCCAGTCACTTGAGCAGCTTGACGTGAGCCTACTAAAGAAAACACAGAAACCCCAAGAGGGCATTTCACTGAGAAGCCCGAATGGGAATTATCCAGCCTTTTAGCAGGTGTAAGGGCCCTGCTTGAAAGTGGCATCATGGATGTCTCCTGAGCCTTCCCAGTAAGCCAGTAATGGATCTGCAGCTTGCCAGAGAGTCTGTCATAGGTTGTCAGCCACGGCTGGGAGGAGGGACAGCAGCCTCTTTTGTTCCCGTGTCAAGCATGCAGAGAAGGGGCTCCTAAGTAGATAATTCAAGGGGAAACAGCTGCTGAGTTCTCAATTCTCCATGACTCTCTAATTTTGCCTCCTTCTCTTAATGTGTTTGCCTGCTGCTGGCTGAATGCTGCCTGCTGACAGTCGGGCAAAGAGAGAGAGAGAGGCTGCAAACTTCAGTGCAAACCACTGTCAAGTGTGGCTGTTTTGATGCTTGTGGAAGTAAAAGTCAAAAGGTTTTCCTGAACGGGAGGGCTGTGGGTGGATGATTTGAAACTCCAATAAAAGGGCTCTACTGCCCTAGTCCTGATCTTTTCAGTCAAACTATTCCAAACTCTAGTAATTTGCTGATTGTTGAAGGGATTATTCTTCTCTTTAAATTGTAGCTTGAAAATATAAATTGTATAGGCAACTCTCCTCACCCCATTAGAATCACAGACTGGTTTGGGTGGGGAGGGAACTTTCAAGCTTCTCTAGTCCAACCCTCCTGCAGAAAGCAGGGATATCTGCACCCAGAGCAGGGTGCTCAGAGCCCCCCCAACCTCCCCTGGGATGGTGCCAGGGATGGGGCAGCCACCACCTCTCTGGGCACCCTGGGCCAGCCTCTCATCATTCTCAGCATCACAAATCTCTTCCTTCTCTCCAGTTTATACCTCCCTCTTTCAGTTTAAACCCACCACCCCTTGTCCTGTCCCAGCAGGCTGTTTTCAGGGAGATAAATGCAGATTGCTTTTGACAAAACCCTGAGAGGAGGCTGGAGACAGGTGGGGTCGGGCTCTGCTCCCAAGGAACAAGTAACAGGACGAGAGAAACCAGCCTCAAGTTGCCCCAGGGGAGGTTTAGGTTGGATCTGAGGACCAGGCTGGGTCGGCGCCGGTCCGAGCAGCGGTCGGTCACTAGATGGCACCAAGCGACCGGGCTGGCAGCGGGGCTGGGGGAGCCGAGCATCCCTTGCTGGATAACGGAGAGGTCCCTTGTCCTGTCACTGAGCACCACTGAGCAGAGTCTGGCCCCCAGGGCCCTTTAGCTCTTGCTCAGCATTGCTCAGCTCCCCTCTCAGGCTGCTCTGCTCCAGCTCAACAGCCCCAGGGCTCAGAGATGCTCCAGCCCCTCAGCATCTTTGTAGCCTCCACTGGATTCTCCAGTAGCTCCTTGTCTCTCTAACTGGGGAGCACAATGATGCTCCAGAGGTGGCCTCACTAGGGAAGATGGGGAGGAGACCCTCCTTTGAGCTGGCCACACTAAATAGATCTCGGGACACAGCAGGGTCATGGCTAACATGGTTAAACACTCAAACTTTTCAATTATTGAAAGAAATTGTATTGATTTGTATTCTTATTGAAACATTGCTCATCTTTCCTAGCTGGGTATTTTGCAGGGCCACAGTAAACCCAGAAAGCAGCCCTGTGTTTAAAATCTTGCTTAAATGCTGTTCTCTGTGCCCCTTTATTGAAATATCATATCAGGGTTGCTCTGAATAGCTAGAAAATGAGTTAAAAATAGTGACTTTTTCTAAATGTTTAGCGAATATAAATTGCCAACAAAATATTGGCCTAATCTGAAATAGTCAAGGGTATGTTACAAAGAGTGTTTAAAAAAATATATATAAATTATTGTGTTTTTAAAGATGGATTGAAGGGAATATGTCGAAGGCAACTAGTGCCAGCACTGCTTAACCTGCCAGTATCTGGGAGATTATATCTGCTGGCTTTGTGGCCCTTTTCAGTGTGAGCCTTGAGAATGCTAATTAATTTCAGGATTGCTGTGTGTGTGAGATGCTTTGACATACGCAGCAAATTAATAATAATATAATAATCTTTCTAAAAGAATTTTGAGAGCAATTTATAGTTCATGCCAGATGTCAGTTGACTGAGTAATTTGCCACACTTGTGTAAGTGAGATGTAATGGCTTTTGCTGGCTTGCTGCAGTGCTTATGGATATGAATGATAAAAGGGATGAGTTTTAGCTATGTGCATAATCTGAAAAATTCACTCCCCTGTTGTAGGGAATCAGCAGTATCACAAGTGAATGTCTTTTAATCATATGAAATGTATAGCTGAAATGTGATTTTATTTGTTTAAACCAGGGAAAGGCATAATTCCTCCCACAGGGAAGTGCTGTAGATGCAAGACCAGGAAAATTTTCTATCCTATCAGTAGCTGCAGGGACTCCTGAAAGGTTAAGGCAGCCCCGTCAGCTTAGAAATTGCACTAAAATTCTACTAAACCTCTAGCTTTGCAATCAAATGTTTCTTCCTATGTTTGTGCCCAGTGGAATCACCCTGAACTCAGCAAGAAACTGTTGACACTGAGGGTGGTGAGAGGTTGTCCCAGGGTACCCAGAGAGGTGGTGGCTGCCCCATCCCTGGTACCACCCCAGGGGAGGTTGGGGGGCTCTGAGCACCCTGCTCTGGGTGCAGATGCTCCCTGCAGTGGGTTGCACTGGGTGAGCTTGAAAGTTCCCTCCCCACCCAAACCAGTCTGTGGTTCTGACTATAAACCTATACTCTCATCAGAACTTGCATGGGTTTTGGTGGGTTTGTATGAGATTATCTGGATGTTGTTGGTATGAGGGGTAGCTAAAGCTCTGGCTCTGACTTCATCTAGGGAGGTTTGCCAGCACCACAGTAAATCTGAATAACATCTGAGGTGAGAATTGCCCTGACGTTGGAGAATATTAAATCCAGCTCGCATTCCTCTCATGAAGATAACTGGAATATTGTGTTTTCCTGTGTGTCAGAGACCAAAAGTATTAGGAACTAGATCCATCATCTACAGGCAGGGCTCTGGTTAGTTCATGTTACTCCAGTCAGCCTTTATCCTGCCTAAACCTGTCTGCAGGTTGGTCAGAAGTCAGAGATGTATAATAATAAATCAATGCAGACTTTCTTCTCCATAACAAAAACAATTTAAAACCAAGGTATGTTCCTTGTAACTATCTGTTTTTGTGGAAGATACGTTATGGGATTCTTGGTGGAGAAAACTGTAGTAGCAAGTCTTGGAAGGAGCAAGGTGCTGTCTTGGGTGTGTGTGTGGTGGCTCAATTCCCCTCCAATAACATATGAGAAGTGTCATTTTTTTCTCTGATATATATATAAAATATAAAAATAAAGTATGATTTTGGAAAGCTGAGCACTTTTTTACCTCTCAAACTTTTTCTGACCAGCTTGAATTTATTAAAGTAGGATATTTATACCAAACAGGGAGTTCTGAAGTTGACAGTGGATGCCCCTAAGATCACTGCTGCCATCATAAAGCTAAACATCTAAGATGATAAATCCCTTTAGTGTGGCAAGTAGAACTTGTTAGATTTACATATCAAATGCATTTAGATTTACTTTTTTTTCTTTTGAGCACTTCTGAACTAAGCCTTTTGTTAAATTATGCCACTTAGGGGCTTGCAGATAATTCCTGGGTTGTTGTAAAGTGTGACCAATTCTCCAGCTGGGCTAGGAAGTGATATATGCCTTTTCTCAGCATTGTTTTCCCCCCTTATGCTGTTCTCTGTTGCTTATTCTTTCCTTCTGCTTTTTGACCTTGTGCAAGTACAACTTGGGCACAACTTGCTGAACTGTGGGAGGAAAACACTTGGGTTTCACAGGAACCCTGAGAGTGATGAGTGGGCCCTCAACCAGGAGGCTCCCATTGCATCTCCAGAGCTGAGAGAGCAGTGGGAGAGAGGGAGTGTTGGTGGAGACAGTGGAAATGCCCTCACTCTGCTACTGTCAGGCAAAAAAAATAACCTAGTACTGTGCTGGATGGTACCTGGCATGGCTGGGTGGGGATGAGGTGGGTGGAGGTGCTGGTTGCCCTCCTGCTGTGCTGCACTACCCATGGAGTGGCTCATTTTCATTTTTTTCCTTGCACTGTAGCACTGCTGAGGTGCCTGGTCACAGAATTTATCCCCTTCTTGAATTTAACACATGTTTTTTTGTAGAATAAAAGGGTAAGTGGTGGAGAGCATTTTAGGAGCATCACTGGTTGTGCTTAAAGGGCTTTGTCTGCCTGAGCCTCGAGGGAAGGGAGGACACTTTGCGTGGGCAAACACTGGTTTGTGCCACATCACACAGACCCAGGCAGCCATGTCCATGCCCAACCTGGCTGTGATCAGCTCCAGCAGCTGTTTGCAGTGGTTACAGAACTGGAAGCAGAGTTGTCTGTTGCTATGGATATCATGCTTTGCCTAGGAGAGCGGGTCAAGCTTTCCAAAAATAGTTCTTGATGTAGGGTGCTCAGAGAACCTTTGTTGGTCCTTCGTGGTGAACTTGATTTTTCTGAAGTGGTGTGCTTCTGAAAATGAGGCTCTTCAAAGCCACCTTCAAAAATCTTGACTATTTACACAGAGCCATCTTTCCATATTTTGTGTCATCTTAGTGGTAAAACACATGAAAATCTGAAAGCAGCACTACACTGTGAAGACATAGCAAATGGAATTGTTTATTTAGGAGTGTTTATTAACACTAAAATATTAGGCTGACTGAAGAAGTCACTTACCTTTAAGAATGCACTTAAGTGTATCTTTAAGATCTTTCCTGAACGGAGATGTTTTCCTGAACTGATTCAGTAACAAAGGAACTGGTTTGGAACTAAAGGTAAACATCAAGGATGTCTTCAGATATAGGCAGATATAGTGGAAGCATTTTTTCAGTGGCGGATGATTGTGCAAGGTATGTATGAAGATGAAAATGGTCCACTCTTCCCTGTGTATCAGAGGAACATGTGGCTATGGTGTCACATCTGGAGTACAAGTTCTGATTTTTCAATTCTTAGCAGTAACTTGTGCAAGCTTAAAATAACCAGAGCTCAGGCTATCTGTGCTTTGTAATCTTTTTAGCAGCTGATAAGTAGTCTATGTGTGCTTTTTCACACAACCTTGATGAACAATTCTGAAAATAATGCTGTTCAATAAATTACATCAGTCCTGATGATAATGCAACAGTTGTGCAGCTCTGAAAGCCATGAATTCCCAGATATCCAAACCACAGTGTGAAGCTAAACATTAACAGGATGTCCTGGAGCCTGTGATTTTTTCGGTCAAACTTTCTAAATCCTCCTGAAGAAGATGGCTGCAACACAAGTTGACCAAGCATGTTGTCCGATCAGCATGGACAGCTGTGGCTTTAAACAATGACAGCCATTGTTAGGTCGATTTTAAAGTAGGTCCTTAAAGTTAATGTGATTATGCAAATGTTGCCCTAACTACCATGGCTGTCTTATATCCTTCACAAATGACTGCATTGTCACTTTTCATTATGTGCATGCAGTCCTGGTGGTTTGGTGGTATCATTGTATCTCTCGGAAATGGACCATGTAAAGGCCATTCACTGTTGGCACTGCATTGTGCTTTTCCCCAAGCAGACCAACCTTGACCCACAAATGAGGTTGGTAGGGATTTTCAGGCTGAAACCTGCATGTGTTATTCACATGATTACTCCCATTGACTTAGCTGGAAACTCTTGAATCAGGAACAGAAGAATTAGGTTAAAACATGGTTGTGAAATTAAGTCCAGTCCACTCTTACCTACACTCTAAAACTCTGATAACCTAACTTGTAAGATAAATGACTTTGTGTGAAATCACTTGCAACACAATTTTTAAAAAGAATCCATTATTCGTGGAGGGAGAGAAAAGGCCTCGGACAAGTTCAGCGTACGTCCATGATGTCTTTATTATTACTATTAACTTGATTTTTATGATTAAATGCCTTTTTTCAGAAGTCTGTGATCACAAATGAGGACACTGAACGATCTCAGGATCCATGTGTTCTGGAAGGTGGCAGATTTCAGACAACTCAGCAGTTGAGGGACATGACTGATTTCAGACTCTTGGTTGCATTGCTTTCAATGAAAACCAGTGACTTGCAGTTTCAGTTCTCATCACAGAAGATGTTCTCACAGCAACCTCTTGTTTGAATTGTTTTCTCTTTTTCTGAATGTGGAGTCTGATGTTTGTCTGAATTTTGTCCTTTACGAATTTTGTTCTGGTGGCCAGAAGTCTCCCTGACCCAAGTGCATGATCTATATAGATTTAGACTGCTGGTTGGGATTTGGGCCTCCTCAGTAAAACGTCTTTCCTTTATTTTTAATAGAATAAGTGTATATATAGAGAGTACATGCATATATAGAGGAATATATGGATATATTTGCATGCACTTAATCTAAGTAAAAGTAAAGGAAAATCATCACCTCCCAGGGAAGACAGTGCTTCTCCTTTGCTGACTTACAGCAGCTTTCTAAAGAACACAAATTTCTTCAGGAGTTTCAAGGACTTTGAAACTGCAAGGACAGCACACTGGTTCAGTTGTGTTATTCTACAAGCAGCCTCTCATAACATCCTCATCGCTGTAACACCTGAACACTTCTCCAGAACCTTTGTCAGCCTGTGTACACAGCCAATAGAGATCTGAAAAGTCCAAAACTACTTGTGTAGAGGTCAGGCTTTCCTTCCACAAAGCCTGGTTCTCTTGCGAAGTTTGGATTAAGGTATGAAAACCTGTTTTGGCATAGCACANTTTGTTTACTCCTCAATTCTCCAGATATAGGCAGATATAGTGGAAGCATTTTTAGGTGCTTTATTTGGGAAGATTTATTATTTTCTCTCATTATTTTTGGAAAGATTTATTATTTTCTCTCTTTTCTAAGTCCAGTATTTTAAAGATTCTATACCCCTTTATTATAGCAGAAATGGTGGGATTGGCAGTGTTAGGTTAATAGTTGGAGTTGATGATCTTAAAAGGTCTTTTCCAACTGGAATATTTCTATGATGCTGTGTAATAAATGTAATATATATATAAAAAAAATTATACTCGCATATATGTACATATATATATATACACACACTGTGTGCATGTGATGTCCAAATGTAACCCAAGGGAATAACTAAGCACACAGCCTGCAGATGTCAAGCATCCTCATGAGGTGGGTGCTGACAGGAAAATTTAGTTATAGTAGTTCCCAACCATGTGCTTGGCCAAGTTTTCTAGGTCACCACTTTCAGCAACGTTAATAACAAAAAAGGGAAAAAAAATCGGTCTACTCAATTTATCCCAGTGCTAAAGTGGGCTGTGTAATAAACATAAAATACAAATTTAATTTCCATGGACTGCAGCTAAATTGGGAGAGTTCTTCACACTGAACTTCCAGTTTCTCTCATGATGCACATCCCAGTCCCCAGAGCCCTCCCTGGGAGTTTGTTAGCAGTTCTGATCCCCCCAGAGCTCCTCAGCTCCATCTCTGCCCATACAGAACTTAGGAAATATGTGGCTTTGGATAGTTGCTCATGCATTAGGGTGTCCTGAGGAAGCAGTTCCCACTGTCCCTATTTTGCTCTAAACATTTGCACTGTAAACAGCAGAGAGCAGTGGAGAGAATCACATGGATTAGTCCTGAAAACATCATCTCTGTAACGTTGCTCCTCTTCCCTTCTGTTTGACCTGCAGAAATAACTTGCTCTGGTTTCTTCTTGATCATTTTCCATGTGAGAGCTTCTGTAACAACCAGGACATGAGTGTTTGCATCTTTCTGGTGCACTTGGAGGAAAAAAATAATAAAGAAATGGGTAAATAAACTTTTTACAATGACTTTTGCTTTGATCAGGAGCTGGGCACCCCTGAGATGATGTGTGGAAATAATAAATTAGGATCCTGTCCACAAAGCCGTGATGTCTTTACAGATGAAGAATTTTCCCATAAGTGCTGATGTTTTTCAAACACCTTTTAAATAATTCATAGTCCGAAGGCAGAATACAGAAGACTTTTAAGTAAAGAGTGTCAAGTCACTTTCCCTTATTCATCTTGATCAAATTCTTAAGTTCTTGCTGTGCATTTTTCAGGGTTTCTTTTTCTGAAGCTGCTTCTTTGGGAGGGTTCAGGCAATTAAAATTCAGTAGATTTCATTTTGTTAGATTTTTTTTCCTCTCGCTGTTAGGTAAACTGAAAAAGTAAAACTCAGTTCTGCTAAATCAGCTCTAGAACCTCTCCAGGGTGGTTGGTTTTGGTTTTTTTTTTCCCTCCAGAACCTTTAGAAAATGAGCTGTTAGTGTGATGCTTGCTAATCCCTACCTACCTCTGCAATCCCTTTCTAGCAGCGTTGGCTCTTAGGGAGGGATAGGAGGGGTTGGCAACTCTTTGTGCAAGTTGGGTGCTCGTGCAGGAGATGTTGCTCCCTTTTCCTGCCTGGGTTCAGTTACTTCTCTCCTCCTTTGTCATTCTTTCTAAATTCCAGGTCTGGATGTACATAAGCAGAAGGAAGGATTTGTATTTCTGTTTCTCTTGTATCCCATTCAGGGCAGGCTTGGGGGTAAAATTGCAGTCCTAGTGCTCAGGGTTTATTCCCATTCACCATCTCCTCTGCTCTTCATTCTGCTTCATGCAGCTCAAGGCAGAAATCCACTGTGGTCAGGGATCCAACAGACAGTTTTCTCTGACGTGCTCAGCAGAGGTTTTAGTTTTCAGCAGAAAAAGGCTTTTTTGAAGGTGTTCCTTATTTTCTTGGGACTTCTGTAGTTCTTATTTGTTGATTTTTCCTTACTTTGAGAGGATGGTTGCTTGAATAAATTGAACAAAACTTGTGCATGGACACAAATCTAGTGATATTTTCCTTTGCCCTCAAAACATTAAGGTTTGGAAAGAAAGTTGCCTTGCACAAATGTCTTAAGCTGAATGTAAAAGGATGAGCACGAGCAACTGAAGAAAATAATAATAATAATAAGTTTAAAATACATTTTAATGTCCCCTTCATCCTTCTCTTGCTCTTTGAACTCTGTCTCCTGTGCTCCTCCATATCATGGTGTAAACTTCTGAAGCTGCAGAATTATTTGTCTTCCCTTAACTTTGTGTCAAATCTCAATCCTCATTTCTATTCAAGACCAGTTGCTTTCTTCCTAATAAACACTCAGCTTCTGTATTCCCCTAATATTCCAGGTGCTTTTGCAGTTTCCATGCAGATGATCTAGGGTGTTCTTTCATCTTTGCTCCTTGACATCCACAGAAGAGCAACCTTCATCCTGTAGGGTCATGTGTTACATCTGGAGAGGCATCAGAGTTGGCAGTTTAAGGTGGTAGAAACAGTTGTTTTCAGTTCTAATCTTGTTTTCCCGTATTTAGGGTTTCCTCAAACTTTTGCATCCTTAGGTGACTCTTTCCAACACTTCCCAAAATTGAGGGAAAAGAAAAACATTTTTTATTATATGAAGGTTTTGTATTGTTGCAGCTCGATTATGGTGAAACATGCCTATAAGAACAGCTAATTGTTTGAAAACAGGTTAATATCATTGATACCTGGCTTTATTTAGTAATTTTTGAATTTATATGACCATCTGCAAACCACCAAGCAGACAAAACCAGATAAAAACCTGAGCTCTGAAGTATTTAAGCATAAAAATCCAGGAACTGCAGTTCTTTGCCTGCAGTTAGCACCATAAAAACCTTGCTAAACCTTCTTCTGGCAGTCCACAAAAATCTACAAATTATCCTGGGGTTTTTCCTTAGCTCTTTGCTTAAAATCAGAAAAAAAAAGAATGAAAAAGCTTTTGAATGCCTTGATTTAGAGAATATTAAGGAAGAGTTTATTTCCAGTGATGTGAACGAAGCCATAACATACTCTGATTTTCTTGTTGCTGTAAGCTTACAGTATGATTTGCATATTGAAGACTATCTCATTATGCAAGTTCTGCATAATGACTGAAGGAACACTTCACAGAAGAACAGAATGTTTTTTGCCTATCAGAGCATTTAGGATTTTTAGTGATTTTTAAAGGAAAGAAAATGCTGATTCATTTAAACAGTGAAACTACATTTTGATATTACCTAAGTCAAAAATACCTTGAATTAATGTTAGAAAACACCTTCTTGTAAACATGGTCTTTTATTTGAAAATATTTTCCTTTTCCCCTCTTTCCCTTTGGTCGTTTTCCTCTCTTGTTCCTAATCTCTTGCTCTTATTCTTTATCTTTTTCTTTCACTCTTTCAAAACAACCTTTTATTTTAGAAATGTCATAGATTTCAAGCTCATAAATATGTGAAATATTTATCTTGATCCAGGTTTAAATATTTTCTGGTTTGTTTCTTTTTTTTTCTTCCAATTTAAAAATATTTCAACATGATGGGGGAAAAAAAATCAGAATAATTTCCTAATAAATTAATTCACTTACTCTTAAAAGTAATTCACCATCCAGCCTTATGAGAAGGCTGTTGATGAATTTACCTCCCTTTATGCTGAGATTAGATTATTGGTTTGCTTTGTGTTTTTTTTCTTTCAACATGACATTTGCACNCAGTTTAAGGTGGTAGAAACAGTTGTTTTCAGTTCTAATCTTGTTTTCCCGTATTTAGGGTTTCCTCAAACTTTTGCATCCTTAGGTGACTCTTTCCAACACTTCCCAAAATTGAGGGAAAAGAAAAACATTTTTTATTATATGAAGGTTTTGTATTGTTGCAGCTCGATTATGGTGAAACATGCCTATAAGAACAGCTAATTGTTTGAAAACAGGTTAATATCATTGATACCTGGCTTTATTTAGTAATTTTTGAATTTATATGACCATCTGCAAACCACCAAGCAGACAAAACCAGATAAAAACCTGAGCTCTGAAGTATTTAAGCATAAAAATCCAGGAACTGCAGTTCTTTGCCTGCAGTTAGCACCATAAAAACCTTGCTAAACCTTCTTCTGGCAGTCCACAAAAATCTACAAATTATCCTGGGGTTTTTCCTTAGCTCTTTGCTTAAAATCAGAAAAAAAAAGAATGAAAAAGCTTTTGAATGCCTTGATTTAGAGAATATTAAGGAAGAGTTTATTTCCAGTGATGTGAACGAAGCCATAACATACTCTGATTTTCTTGTTGCTGTAAGCTTACAGTATGATTTGCATATTGAAGACTATCTCATTATGCAAGTTCTGCATAATGACTGAAGGAACACTTCACAGAAGAACAGAATGTTTTTTGCCTATCAGAGCATTTAGGATTTTTAGTGATTTTTAAAGGAAAGAAAATGCTGATTCATTTAAACAGTGAAACTACATTTTGATATTACCTAAGTCAAAAATACCTTGAATTAATGTTAGAAAACACCTTCTTGTAAACATGGTCTTTTATTTGAAAATATTTTCCTTTTCCCCTCTTTCCCTTTGGTCGTTTTCCTCTCTTGTTCCTAATCTCTTGCTCTTATTCTTTATCTTTTTCTTTCACTCTTTCAAAACAACCTTTTATTTTAGAAATGTCATAGATTTCAAGCTCATAAATATGTGAAATATTTATCTTGATCCAGGTTTAAATATTTTCTGGTTTGTTTCTTTTTTTTTCTTCCAATTTAAAAATATTTCAACATGATGGGGGAAAAAAAATCAGAATAATTTCCTAATAAATTAATTCACTTACTCTTAAAAGTAATTCACCATCCAGCCTTATGAGAAGGCTGTTGATGAATTTACCTCCCTTTATGCTGAGATTAGATTATTGGTTTGCTTTGTGTTTTTTTTCTTTCAACATGACATTTGCACTGGCATCCTGTAGTACAGCTGCTTTTTCACCTGAGGGCTGCAGGATGTGATCCAAAATCAAGACTTTTTGTGTAGGGAAGGATGGAATTCCATTCCCAAACTCCCTACGAGCTCCATCCTGTGTGTTTAAACTTTGCTTTTGGTCTTAGCAGCATCTTACTGCAAATTCAAGGTCTCTGAAAAAGTCAGGATCTCTAAATATTTCTTAAATTATGAATTTTAATTTATGAATTTACCTGAATCCTATACCTGGTTTCATCTGACTTAGGGAATCTGATATTCTCATTGCTTGAAACTGAGCAGAGGAGGAAACTCCTCTGATTTTTCTGCTTTCTTTTGTGGGTTTGGCACTCTTTTCAAGGATTTATTCTGTTAGGTCTTTAGAATCCTCTACAAGAGTGATGAGGATCTGTAAATCTCTAAAATAGCTCAGTATCTCTCCTAAATCTTGCTTTAATTAGGGACAGACAGGTCATATAAATGTATTTATTTTCAATTTAACAGGAGTCAGAGATCCCAGCTTTGTTAATTTGAAAGAACTTTATAACAATAAATCAAATCCATAGATCTTAAATGATCTAAAAACACATTTAATACCCCCAAGAGATCTAGGCTGTGAAATCTGAATGGTGCATGGAGGAACTTTGGGCTTCAGAAAATATTGAACAGCTCTTTTACATAGGTTATGCAAAATTATGTAACCCCTAGAGTATGGAAGAGCTACCTAGGTATGTTNATCATGGTGTAAACTTCTGAAGCTGCAGAATTATTTGTCTTCCCTTAACTTTGTGTCAAATCTCAATCCTCATTTCTATTCAAGACCAGTTGCTTTCTTCCTAATAAACACTCAGCTTCTGTATTCCCCTAATATTCCAGGTGCTTTTGCAGTTTCCATGCAGATGATCTAGGGTGTTCTTTCATCTTTGCTCCTTGACATCCACAGAAGAGCAACCTTCATCCTGTAGGGTCATGTGTTACATCTGGAGAGGCATCAGAGTTGGCAGTTTAAGGTGGTAGAAACAGTTGTTTTCAGTTCTAATCTTGTTTTCCCGTATTTAGGGTTTCCTCAAACTTTTGCATCCTTAGGTGACTCTTTCCAACACTTCCCAAAATTGAGGGAAAAGAAAAACATTTTTTATTATATGAAGGTTTTGTATTGTTGCAGCTCGATTATGGTGAAACATGCCTATAAGAACAGCTAATTGTTTGAAAACAGGTTAATATCATTGATACCTGGCTTTATTTAGTAATTTTTGAATTTATATGACCATCTGCAAACCACCAAGCAGACAAAACCAGATAAAAACCTTGGTTCTGAAGTATTTAAGCATAAAAATCCAGGAACTGCAGTTCTTTGCCTGCAGTTAGCACCATAAAAACCTTGCTAAACCTTCTTCTGGCAGTCCACAAAAATCTACAAATTATCCTGGGGTTTTTCCTTAGCTCTTTGCTTAAAATCAGAAAAAAAAAGAATGAAAAAGCTTTTGAATGCCTTGATTTAGAGAATATTAAGGAAGAGTTTATTTCCAGTGATGTGAACGAAGCCATAACATACTCTGATTTTCTTGTTGCTGTAAGCTTACAGTATGATTTGCATATTGAAGACTATCTCATTATGCAAGTTCTGCATAATGACTGAAGGAACACTTCACAGAAGAACAGAATGTTTTTTGCCTATCAGAGCATTTAGGATTTTTAGTGATTTTTAAAGGAAAGAAAATGCTGATTCATTTAAACAGTGAAACTACATTTTGATATTACCTAAGTCAAAAATACCTTGAATTAATGTTAGAAAACACCTTCTTGTAAACATGGTCTTTTATTTGAAAATATTTTCCTTTTCCCCTCTTTCCCTTTGGTCGTTTTCCTCTCTTGTTCCTAATCTCTTGCTCTTATTCTTTATCTTTTTCTTTCACTCTTTCAAAACAACCTTTTATTTTAGAAATGTCATAGATTTCAAGCTCATAAATATGTGAAATATTTATCTTGATCCAGGTTTAAATATTTTCTGGTTTGTTTCTTTTTTTTTCTTCCAATTTAAAAATATTTCAACATGATGGGGGAAAAAAAATCAGAATAATTTCCTAATAAATTAATTCACTTACTCTTAAAAGTAATTCACCATCCAGCCTTATGAGAAGGCTGTTGATGAATTTACCTCCCTTTATGCTGAGATTAGATTATTGGTTTGCTTTGTGTTTTTTTTCTTTCAACATGACATTTGCACTGGCATCCTGTAGTACAGCTGCTTTTTCACCTGAGGGCTGCAGGATGTGATCCAAAATCAAGACTTTTTGTGTAGGGAAGGATGGAATTCCATTCCCAAACTCCCTACGAGCTCCATCCTGTGTGTTTAAACTTTGCTTTTGGTCTTAGCAGCATCTTACTGCAAATTCAAGGTCTCTGAAAAAGTCAGGATCTCTAAATATTTCTTAAATTATGAATTTTAATTTATGAATTTACCTGAATCCTATACCTGGTTTCATCTGACTTAGGGAATCTGATATTCTCATTGCTTGAAACTGAGCAGAGGAGGAAACTCCTCTGATTTTTCTGCTTTCTTTTGTGGGTTTGGCACTCTTTTCAAGGATTTATTCTGTTAGGTCTTTAGAATCCTCTACAAGAGTGATGAGGATCTGTAAATCTCTAAAATAGCTCAGTATCTCTCCTAAATCTTGCTTTAATTAGGGACAGACAGGTCATATAAATGTATTTATTTTCAATTTAACAGGAGTCAGAGATCCCAGCTTTGTTAATTTGAAAGAACTTTATAACAATAAATCAAATCCATAGATCTTAAATGATCTAAAAACACATTTAATACCCCCAAGAGATCTAGGCTGTGAAATCTGAATGGTGCATGGAGGAACTTTGGGCTTCAGAAAATATTGAACAGCTCTTTTACATAGGTTATGCAAAATTATGTAACCCCTAGAGTATGGAAGAGCTACCTAGGTATGTTGGATTTCTCCATGTTCCATGTAAAGATGCCTGCAAGGAATTTTGTGATTCTCTGCTAGAACTGCTAAGAAATTGCTGCTGTTGCAGCAATTAAATGTACGTTAGTTGCTGTGAATAGAATATTTAATCTTGTATTTTCCTCTACAGACTCTTGTTAGTTGTGGAGCTAACAACTTTAGATTAACTATTTTTTTGTACAAGAATTAAGTGTGTATAATGCTATTTAACTTGCAACCTATACTTCACCTCCTAATAAACAGAATTACCTTAACACAGCAAATTATGAACCACCCTTGGCATGAACAGTACGTGGAGTTAATTTGGTAGTTTCCTGGTGCTAATAAAATATTCCGTAAATTACATTTTCAATTTTTTTTTGTTTCAAATTCTGTATTCCCTGTTTTCTGATCACAGGACCTCTCTAGTCAGATTATTATTTATTTTTTTTTTAAGACAGACACAACGATATAAAACTACCAAGTGCTGTAGTCTGAATACCTGCCATGCTCATAAGGCAGCTCCTGGATAAAAGAGAAATAATTCATGTTAGACTGCAAATTACTATCTCTATTACAACTGTGGTAATTAATCAGTGTAAGCAGAGTACAAAAGGAATATAAGGCAGCTTATGTGGAGTGTGAAAATTACTCTTGTGCTGTACCTTGGTGGCTGGCTCATCCTCTTGCCTGTGCTGTGGCAGTCGTGGTCAGGTACCAGGTCTTGGAGTGCCAGATGGGGTTCTCCTCCTCTGCATCTCTCTGCAGAGGTATCAGGAAGGATCTTGTTAGTGGGACAGGCTCTGCAGGGTGGAGCTCTTGTTCTGTTGAAGGGCTTGTTTTGCTTCTCTCCAGACTTACCTGTGCTTGATGCTTTTCCTGGACATTGCCTTGAATATGGGACAAGTGAAACAAAATGTTGGCATTTAATCAGTCTGACTCGTAAGCTAAATTAAAGGCTTAACTAATTTCTCAAAAGGGCTGATCTGTCTCAGTAACTGGGCAAAATTTTGATGTTTTTGGTCTCTACAAATCCCTGACAGGAGGTTGGAGCCAGGTGGGGTCAGTCCCTTTTTTCCAAGAAACGAGCAGACAAGAAAAACAACCTCAAGTTCTGCCAGGGGATGTTTAGGTTGGATATGAGGAACAATTTCTTCCCTGAAAGGGTTGTTGAGTGCTGGCCAAGGATGCCCAGGCAGGAGTGTAGTCCCCATGATCCCTGGAGGGGTTTCCAAGCTGTGGTGCTGAGGGCCATGGGGCAGTGGTGCCCTGGCAGAGCTGAGCTAACAGTTGGACTCCACGATCTGAAAGGTCTCTTCCAACAAAATGATTTTAACTTTGTTGCTATGGCAAGAACTATTTATCTTTGAGTGAAATAGATTCCCCAAACTGCCTCAACAGCTGTAGTAAGCAGGTAGTAGCCCATTTACTTTCATATGTTCATATCATGGCTGCTATTCTACAGTATTGAATTTACATAAGGGATAACCTTGATTTCTACCAGTCAGGCATAGAAAGATACATTTTCACATGCAAATCATTTAGAATGACACGCATTTATAGAATCATGGAATGCTTAGTGTGGGAAGGGACCTTTAAAACTCCTCCAGCCCAACCCACATGCAGGGAGCAGCGACATCTGCAACTAGAGCAGGGTGCTCAAAGCCCCAACCAGCCTGACCTGAGATGGTGCCAGGGATGGGGCAGCCACCACCTCTCTGAGCAGCCTGGGCCAGGCTCTCACCACCCTCCATATCAATTTTCTTCCTTAAACCTACTCTAAATCTCCCCTCTTATTTTAAAAAGTATATCTCATCCTGTAGCAACTGCTCTAGCTGTTTTAAATGTTTTAAAGCTATTTAAGATTTTAAAGCTGCTCTTGATTGGGAATGTCGCTTTAAAATTGCTTATGCTTGAAGAGCCTCGAGTCCTGCTGTGGAGGGAACTCTAGGCTGGATTTGCGCCGGTTTTGCGCCGGTTTTGCGCGATGCCGTGCGCGGCCACCAGGGAGCGCTGCGGCGGCGGCGTTCGGGCCATGGGAGGAGGGTCGAGGGTCGGGTCCCCCCCGCTCCCCCTTCCCCGGTCCCAGGCCCTGCTCCTGTCGCTTCAGGAAGAGAAAAGAGAACAAAAAATCATAATTTTTAGAAAAGGGAGGGTGTGTTTTCACCGCTTTGCGGGTGGAGGGCGCTGGCAGGCAGGGCTCCCTGTGGGGAGCTGTGAGTTAGTCTTGGAAATCAAGCTACCCTCAGGAAAAAACTGCTGAGAGCAGGGGTTTTGTTCCATTTTCCGAGCAGGAAGGGATAAATATTACATGCAGGTTACTTGCAGGCTCTGCCACCGGAATCTCAATGCTCTTAAGGTAGCAATTGAACATCAGAAGGGGAAATGCAGAGCTGTGGATGGCATGGTCCATCACCTGGGTCTTCAGACCTTCCTTATATCCATTTTTTATGTGCTACGTCATCGTTGCCACCATTATTATTGCTACTGCAGTTTAGAAGGCAGCAAGGTTCCCTGTCTTGGGAAGCTTTCCAAAAGAAAGCTCCATCTATTCAAAAAACAGTTCCATTTCTCCCCAAGCGTTAAGAAATATTTTAAAGGCTACATTGAGAGATTGGCAGAGGCAGGTTCACTTACATATTTATGTTTCTTTTGCTATAACGCAATGTTTCTAGAGAATCTTTACCACTGGTTTCCAAGAAGAAAAAAAAAAGAGGCTTGAGTTGTGGCAGACAGAACGCCTCGATGCAGGGGCAGTCAGCTCATGTTGGTAATCCTGCAAGCAGTTTGAGTGCTTCAGGTCGCTCAGGACCCATGGTATTTAAGAGCTCTCCCCACTCTACCTGTGTAAGGGTCAATTTCGGCTGCAGATCATCCTGGCTCCCACACAAGCAGGTGAAAATGGACTTTTCTCCATTCCTTGGGCAGCTCCTCTGAGATCCTCTGGGTCTTACAAAGGAAATAAAAGGGAAAATTGGTGGTGAATAGAAATTAGGACAACCCGAGGCTGCAAAAAGAAACAAAGGTTCATCAGCATGTCTTGATAGATGTATGTACAGGTATCTCAAAGTAAGGAATGAGAACAGCTCTGCAGCACAGCAGGAGCAGGCAATGCAGCGAGACAGGCTCGACTCAAACTTGCTGAGCTGGAGGGAAAAAATGGAGTAGACAGTGTGCTTTATCTGTCTGGAAGGATGATTATGAGGGGATGAAGAGGTGAGAGACTAGGGAAAGGGCAGGAATTGTGCCCTTTTTGCCCTTGTAGAGAAGGGCAACCAGTCTGATCTGCAATCCAAAAACCCCTCTGTGCCGTTTGCTGCATGTAAGAGAAAAGAGGGTAAATCCCTCCAACCTCTGAGCAGATAGAATCGTTATCATAATTGTTCTTGTGATTACTACTGCTGCTTAGTTGTTTTGGCTTATTTAGTGTTGGAGAGCATCCCCTGCCCTTGCTGGCTGCAGCGGCCGTTTGATCGAAGGCAGTGCAGAATTAGGCCGCGGCAGATGGCCGCGGATGGAGCCTGGACGGGAGCAGGACTGATCCCCACCCCCTTCTCCCCAGGACCTGCTTCAGATGTGGGGTGGTGTCAGCAGACTTGCGGAGACAGATTGCACCGGGGCACCCGCCCGGGGACGCCGTCGGGGCCGCGGCATCTTTGCTGTCCTCTCCGCACCCCTGCCCTGCCCGCTCCTAAGCTTCAACCCCCTTGGGATGACGGCCAGCCGGTGCCACGTTGCCTGCTGCCCGCTGGGAGCTCGGTGCCTCCACCAGCACCAGGGACAGCGCCGGCAGCATCCCCGGTACCCGGCCGCTCCGCACCCGCTCCCGGCCCCGCCGCTCCTTTGTTCCCCCGCCGGCGAGGCCCCCGCGGAACAAAGGCTTCCGATGGCGCGGGGGGCTCCGGCCTTTTCCCCACCCCGCCTCTAGCAGAGCCGCCTTTCCGCATCTTCACCCCCGCCTCCCGTAAGGTGCCCCGCACACCCTGCCGCTCCCCGCTCCGCAACCACCGCCCGGAGCCTCTCCCCCGCCGCCCGGCCCCGCGCACAAAGCCCGCACATCGCTCCGCTGCCTCCCCTCCCCGGCACAACCTCCGCACGCTCCTGCGCGCATCCACGCTGCCCTGTGCGCGCATCCACGCTGCCCTGTGCGCGCATCCACGCTGCCCTGTGCGCGCATCCACGCTGCCCTGTGCGCGCATCCACGCTGCCCTGTGCGCGCATCCACGCTGCCCTGTGCGCGCATCCACGCTGCCCTGTGCGCGCATCCACGCTGCCCTGTGCGCGCATCCACGCTGCCCTGTGCGCGCATCCCTCTGCTGGGGGGCCCCGTCCGTGCCTCCCCAAAATCCGTGCTCCGCACACATGGCTCCGCCGTCCCCTCCGCGCCGCTCCACCGCCCCAGGGCCCGCATTCCTCGGCTTCCAGAGGAGCCCCGCAAGAGGAGGAGCTATTGCCGAGCGGGCGCTCCTCGCTACGATGCGCAAAGAAAAATCCTCGCAATGACAGTATCGGGAAAAAAAATAAAATAATAAATATATATAGTATTTATTTCTCATTAATCGATATGGTTTAGCCCAGGAAACGAGACGTCTGAGTCTCACCACTACCTCGAAAAACCACTCCAGCTACCGCACCTCTTCGGTACCCCCCGCACCCCGGCGGCCCCGTTACCTGCTGTTGACAGCTGCCCCAATCGGTGCCCATCCCCTGGCAGCAGCATCTCCTCTCCCCGGGCTGGGATGTTCCGTCCGTTCAGTCCTATTTAGTCTCGGTTTCTGTAGGTGAGTCCAGGCTGTCGAGCTCTATATTGCCCCGTCTCTCCATAAAAAAAAAGAAAAAAAAAATTAACTTATTTGTATGATGCTGATGATTTAACGTGGTGCTGTTACGTTCTAGCGCGATCTTTCGTGCTGCCTTGAGGATCTGCTCTTGGCATTCACCGCGTGCCTTAATTGTATGACATTAAATCAAGGTCCGCTGTGAACACGGAGAGTCAGAGCCTTGGAGTCCATGCGCTCTCTCTCTCTCTCTCTCTCTCTCTCTCATTCTCTCTCTCTCTGGAAGCAGAATAGCAACTAATCCCCGAAAAAAAAAAGGGGGGGGGGGGG
>VYZU01004197.1:46225-56457 GCA_013401355.1 Ceyx cyanopectus
CCTCTGCCCCGCCAAAAAAAAAAAAAAAAAAAACACAGAAAAAAAAAAGAGGGGGGGGGGGGGGGAGGGAGGAGAAAAAAAAATAATTTCCCTCCGTCCTAGTCCCGTCCTGACCTGAGTTGCAAGAAATTCATGCTCGAGTTTTCGTACTAGCGCGTCTGTTGTTTGTGGTGCTCAGGATGATGTTAAATATGTATTTAATGATTAAAAAAAAAAAGGAAAAAAAAGAATGTGTGTCTGCTAGACACTTCCAGGCGACCGCTTAATTTCGTGTGATTTTAAAGGCAGGAGTTGGTTCTTTCCGACTCGACGTCTGTGCTTTAGCATCCCTGGCTGGGATGGGCTGTGTCTCTCCGGCTGGTCCTGCGGCTCCGCTGGAGCGCGGGCGGGGGCACCCTGCACCCCCAGAGCATCCCTGCTTCTCTCAGCCGGGGCGGTGAAAAATGAAAGGGCAGGACGTGTCATCTTTCTTTGTAAAAAGGAGGAAAAAAAAAAAAAAAAAAAGAAAAAAAAATGGAAGGAAATCGCACCTGCCCCTTTCCCGGGAGGGTCTGGGCAGCCCATCTGGCCTGCCTACCCTGAACGGGGCGAGTGAGGAAATGAGGGGTGAAGTCATTATAATAATAAATTAAAAATCATCCTAAGCTTTATCCTTATTATTATTACGCTTATTGCCATCTTTCACCGCTCAGGATAGGGAGGGATCATTCCTTCTCGGTGCTGGGCACCGTCCATCCCCCTGCGAGCTCGAACCGGGTGGGCTGACCTCGACCCGACGCCTCGGTGCCGGGTCCCCGGGAGAGAGAGAGGAGGCGAAGCGGCTGCGTTTGGAGACGAGCTGGGCTTCCCGGTGACTTTTCTCGTAGCTTGCTGGGGAATCCAGGGGCGAGCTGGACCCAGCTCCGGCTCCCCCTCCCTCCCTTCCTCCCTCCCTCGCATCCCTCCCCCCATCGCCGCTCGGCACCGCAGCTCCAGCGTGCGGCCGCCTGGAAAAGAGACAAAGCGAGAGCGTTAGAAAGGCAGGAGGGGAGGGAAGGGAAGGGAAGGAAAGGCAGGCGGGGAGGGAAGGAAAAGCGCCGGGAGCCCGCACGCCGCGCGGTTGCCAATGACAAAAGGGAGAGAGAGAGGGGAGTCGGAGCAGGGGAAGGGCGGGGAGGGAAGGGAAGGGGGGGGTCACAGGGACTGATGCGGAGCTGGGGTGGGCCAAAGCCGAACCTCTGGGGCTGCTCGCTTGGCGGAACGGCCATCACCGTGGCGCCGGGGCAACTGGGTCTCTGCAGCGCGGTGGGAACGGCAGGGAGCAGCATCCTTACCCGCCGCTGCAAAGACCTCCGGGAAGCAAATATAGCAGAAAACTTAATTTTAAAAGGCAAAATAGTCATTAAAAAAAAAAATTGGGGGGGGGGGATGATCAGAAATTTCCCCCTCTCTTTCTAGGCTTGAAGAGTGTAAGGGAGCAAAAAAGCAAAATCCAGGGGGAGAAATCCAAGTATCCCAATAAAAATAAGAATTCTGAACCCACTCAAAATCATCTTAAAAAATCGTAATGGAAAGAAAAATGCTCAAACCTGCCGAGGGCTGGCGGCTCCTTTGCCCAGCCAGAGCCGCAGAGCTCGGGAGAGCCTCGCTAGCTGCTTTCGGGGGGTAGGAAACGGTCCGCTCTCTCCCCCTCGCTTGCTGCTCCAGAATTAGGGATTAATGCCTCTCCAGCCAAACAAATAAGGCATCTGCCTTCAGTACAAGAGGATTACACGGGGCTGCTGACGTCACCAGCCAGGCAGATGTTGGCTCCCAAAGTCCTGATCATCTCCCGTGTCCTTGAAACCCGGCACAATCCCAGCCCCGCGTCGCCCGGCCGGGTCCCTGCAAGGTCGAGGGGGGACCTGCTCGGAGGGGACCCCTCCAAGCAGCTCTCTCCCAAAACGTCCTCTCGCATCGTCGGGAGAGAAAGGTGTGAAAAGCCGAGCCCGGCAGAAAGTTCAACCCTCCCCCTTCCCTCCGGCGTCCTCCCTCCCCCCCTTCTCTCTTTCCCCCCCCCTCCCTGCTTTCCTCCCACCTCCCCAACCTCAATGTCACATGAATCTGTACAGTCATAGCGAGGAACAGGAGACTGGTCCCCGGCTTACCCAGAGGCCACCCTCCCCTCACGGCAGCCGATTTCCCCTTACTGCGGCACCGCATCACCCCAACTCCGGCCCGACCCATCCCGGAGCCCCCGGCACCGCGGGCAGGGAGTGCGGTGGGGCCGAGCCGAGCTCGGCCAGGCAGAGAGGTCGCTCCAGGCCTGTCCTTTAGACTTGGGGATCCGGCGGGAGGCTGAGAAGTAGGGTTTGGTTTGCTGGCTAAAGGGCTTGGAGGTTGCGTTTGTGCAATTCTTAGGTGGAAGCAGAGAGGTTTGTCATTCTCGGAGCTGAGCCCTGAGTTTGCCAATCGCTGTTCTGGAGCTGCGGGGTGGGTTGAAAGTGCTGCAAAGTGCATCTGTAAGGGGAGTCCAATTAGAAGCGTGATCAGAAAGGGAAAAAAAAAAAAGGAAAAAAAATTGCTTGAGAGCCATGTCTGTTGCCTTTGCTGTGGCATAAAGTCCATGACTCATCACCACTAGTCCCTTTGCATCAAACAATGGTTTCAATCATTTCAGTACCGCAGAAAGGCAAACTAAATGATGTGACAACGGAGCGGGATGAAGCAGGAGGGATCGCCAGTACCTGGGCTCCCGTTGGGTTGATGTTGTTGCCGTTGTTCAAAGGAGCTGCTTTATAGATCTCTTCCATATTATCCTTGTCTGGCAGAGTGGCATTTAATTTTTCCAATTGTGGAACTTGGTCACTGATAAAATCAATTTAATTTACACCACTGTCATTCAGCCGATCTGAGCAGTAGGTTTATTTTTGGTTCGGAGTTGAAGGGGAAAAAACCCACAATCGTATGCAGAATAGAGAGATCCTTTTACTTTTATTTTTTTTCGGGCAGTAAGAAGAGAATTCACTAGCATGGCGGTTTAATAGTTTCCTCTCACGCAGGAGAATTGTAAATGCGATTTCTCAAGTCTTTTGTGCGGAAACTTGAGCAGCCACAAGAAAGGGAGAACCAGGCAGCCAGACCAGCTCTGTTCCCCGGCGATCTGTGGGGTGAACATCCCCATTTTCCCCCTTTTTTTCCTCCTCCACCCACCCCCGGGGTAACCACCCGGGCCCAGCTCGGGCCCCGGCCGCTGTCCATGGTGCTGACCGGGCACTGCGCGCCCCGCCGCACCCGCGCTGCCCGCCCGGGAGACCCGCGCTGCTTCTCGGGGCTCTTCCGAAGCCTCCTGTGCTTTGTTTTGGTGATGAACAGCAAGCATTTCCTAACGCAGCACCTTGGAAAAGAGTGTGCGGGCTTGAAGAGAGATGTGCCGTTCTTGGTTTGGTTTGCTAGCTCGCCTGTTTCAAAGGGCTTTTAAATTGCCGACGCCTGGGCAAGGCCACTTTTATAAAGTGGTTACTATCGGACAACGGCCTTTAAACGTCTCATTTGTTTCCTTAAACGGATTAACGTGGAAATTCAGACGCGGTTTTCTCTAAGTGGCACCTACCTACCGTCTGACCCGCAAAGAACTGACAACATTGCGAACTAATCTTTTTTTCTTTGGGTGTTGCAGCAGGAATAACTTGCACACAATGGTTAAATATACTCTAAAAGTCTCGCCTTGCGTATATACGACCTCTTTCCAAGCCTAAAGTTCTTTCTTGCTATATGGCTATGTGCATACACACGTATTTATATATAAAGTTTAAATAATTTAGTGGGAGTCAGCCTGCCGCTCAACGATTCACGAGTCTTTTCTCAGATGATTCTCTAACCTAACTGGCTGATGTTGCTGCTCCTTAGCATTTTAAAGCAAGGACAGGTCTCGGGCTATTATTTCTTGGGTTCCCTCTCGTAACCTGCTCCCCCCGAGTTGAATAAGGCGGGTTAAGAGCAGCTGAAATAGTCTCTGCAATGCAAGAGGCTCTGAATGCGGCAGCTTTAGAAATCGTGCACTAGCCCTGCAAGGAGAAATGTGTGGGCTCTCTCAAATGTGAGCTACTACCGGCTGGGGAAAAGGCAGAGCTGCAGCCATTCACACTTCGTGGGCTCGCAGACCTCTTTGAAAAGAGCCCTGAAGTATTTGGGATTTGGGGGAAAACCCTTGTACCGGAAGAAAATGGCCTAAACACAATAGGACTCGCCATTTTCTCCTTCCAAAGCACAAAGCAGCTCCGCGGCTTCAGCACTACACAAAGAAAGCCCGGACCCTCTGAATTCTCTTACATTTTCCCCCCACGCTTTCAAAAGCCTTCCCTTCTAACCGATCCCTTTCCCAGGAGCGCTCACACAGAAAGAAAGAAAGAAAGGAGGAAGGGGAGGGGGAGAAAAGCCACTAGCTTAGGCGATGGGGAGGCAGTTCGAATCTCGGGTTTATTTAAATCAAATCTTGCCCGGGAAAAGTACCACTATCGCATGTACGCTTGAGGAGGGGAGAGGGGAAAATCCCCCCCCTGCCCAAAACCAGCTGGAAAGCTGTTTTGACCACCGCATTCCTTCAAGCTGTGCGGACACACGTTGCACCGCAGAGACTCGGGCAGGACCACGCTGCCTGAGGATGGCTGTGAACACACACAGACGCGCGCATCCCCGGGCCAGGAGGGGGGTGGGGTGGAAAAAAAAAGAAATAACGCAGACAGACAGCATTTTTAGCCCAGATTGATGTCGAAAACAACCCTGTGCCCCCCGCCCCGCCGGCAGCTGGCATTCCTCCGCGCCCGCGGGAGCTCCGCGCCCTGCCGCCGCGCTGCGCTCAGCCGCCTTTCCCTCCCTCTTTCCCCCGGCGGGTTGGTTTTCTTATCTAAGTTACTCGGCAGAAGACTGATAAGGAGAGGGGTGATAGTAGGGAGAAAAGAAAAAAAAAAAGAAAAAAAAAAAGAGTGAGGGAACAACAAAGAACCGAATCAAACCCGAACAACCCCAACCTAAATCACAGCAGCCGCTCACTATCGCTCTGAAACGCAGCAAGAGATTTTGTACTTACAGGCAGCGCTAAAGTGAGTAATCCTCATCCCAGCGTGGTTGGGTTTGTTTGGTTTGGGTTTGGTTTTTGGCTTTGATATTTTTTTTTTATTTTTTTTTTTTTCCTCCTCTCCTGTTGTTTTTAAGTACGTGTTTGTTCCCATGGTCCGTGGCTCGGAGTGGATGCAAGCAAAAGCGGTTAGCAGCAATAAAAATAGCAGTGATTTCATTGTGCAAAGGCAGCAAAGAGGCAAGATGCTGTGTTTCTCCTAATACTTTCTGCTTGGGAACCAGCAGCTCTCAGCTCAGGAAAGCAGGACTCTGTGTGTGTCTCCCCCTCCTCCCTCTCTCTCTCTCTCTCTCCCTCTCTCCCCCCCTCTCTCTCTCACACACACACGCACACACATATACACACACACACTTACTTTTCTTCTTTTTTTTTTTTTTTTTCCTCCAAAAGAGGGCAGGTCGTTCCCTGAATCCCAATGAGTTAAGTCAGTCACTTTCCTTCGCATGCATCACAGCCTCCTTAGAGCTGCAGGCACAAAAGAGCATTTAGCTGCCTCCAATTTGTGTAGCAGGCCTGTCCTTAATTTTGTTTTTTTTTTCTTTTTTTTTTTTTTTTTTTGAGATTTAGTTGTTGGGATTTTTATTTTTTTTTAAGTATAATTAAATCATGTATTTCACTCAAGGTAAAAATACCACTTCGCCAGCTTTGACGACTGAACCACTAATTGTAACCTTTTAAATAAATTCCTGAACTTGTATCTGTACTTAGCTGGTCTGCAGGGGCTTCGCCAGAAATTGATGCACAGTATTTCTCATCTGCACCCTGCTTCCTGCAAAGGTCAGAGCTCTACAATCCACAATTACTTTCCAATGAAGTCTTATATCAACAAAATCTCCTTGAAAGGATTACGGGCCTTTAAAAATAAAGCTTTAATCTTAAATATACACGGTAGCATATTCCATTTCAATCAAATATGAGGGATTGTTTGAAAAAGTGGCCGCACGCACATACATGTGTTTTCATGTGGGGTTGCTTTTTCCTGGAGGAGAGAAACATGGAAACTCATTTCTACTCCATATTTCAGTGGCTTTTTTTATATCTATTCTTTTATCTAGCCAATGCAGGAACATCCGTGTGTGTGTGTATGTATGTATGTATATATATATATATATATATATACACACACACATATATATATATGGATGTGTAGATTTTATTTGTGTGTGTATAAATATATATATGTAGATATTTACGTATGACAGTGTGGCCAACCTGGCCACATCAAAGGCTGAAGAAGGGCTGGCAGAAGCCTGTCTTGAGGCAAATAAAGCTCCCAAGAGGTGGCCTTTGCCATGTGGAGATACAAGCCAGAGGAAAGGCAGGTCTGTGTTGGAGGCTGGTGGGCACTGTATGGGTCAGAGCTTCCCCCTTCCACTCCAATCCATGGCCCAGGGGACTGGGTGGCAGGGAGGTAGGGCTACCCCAACATCTTGGTCACCTCAGGAGTTCATGGCACTTTCTTTGCATCCTTGCCATCTCCTAATTCCAGCTGCACTTGCTCAAATGGGTGGTAATCCTACTCTAGAGGAGATTAAGGAACCAGAGATAGCTGCATTTAGGATTACTGAAAGGAAATGAAGGAATCTAATCCACTCCCACCCCCTTACGTTACTGGGTTTCAATAAGACCTTATACCACCTTTTAGGATTTTAAACAAATGAAATCGCTTGGAGAAGGGGACAGAAAGAGACCGGGTGCTGGAGGGTGTATTTGCCCATTAAATGAATTGAATAGCAAAGGATAAGGGGAATTGCAAAAGCGGCCACAACCGAGCAGCTTTTTTTTTTTTCCCTGCATCCCAATAACTGAATTTGAATGGGCCCAAGGCTTGCAGTTTCCTCAGTGCTCTTCTCAGGACCAGGGCAGGTTCAGGGAGGCCATGCTGGAGATCTGTGTATTAATTGCAATATCAATCAGATATTTTACTCATTAGAGCTGCAATGTGACAGCCCCCCCATCACCAAAACCCCCACCTCCAAAGCCAAATCCCCACAATATAATGTCAAGCTCAAAGTATGTTTTTTCCCAGTCAGTATGAATTTTTAGTAAACTTTAGAATGTCCTTAGCTTCACAGGTTTCTTTCTGCTCTGTTCTGAATGCATAAAGCCAGGAAGAAAATAGCCAGCGCTTACTACAGTGATAAAAATAAAGTCATCTTGTTTTTTTCCTAGTTTCACTTTAAACCCAGGAGACAGCATATCCTTTTGCTTCCAAAGATACGTGCAGTCTACAGAAGGAGGACTGAACCAACCCAGTCTTGAGACCAGTTCCTCTTCCTTTGGAAAGACAGTAACACGAAATTAAAAAACAAAAACAAACCACCAGCACACAAACAACAAAAGCAAAACACCAAAAATCTAAGAAATCTAAAGATGTTTTATTTTTGTTATTTCAGATATAACCTTCCCTTTTCCCAGGTGATCTTTTAATATTTGAAGTGCTAGACTGCCTACAACAAGCCTTTTTTAAATCATAATTAATAAGAATATGCCTAATTGTATTGAGCTCTTTTATATACTGATTATCCTTGGTGCCTTCTCGGGGCAGCCTAAAACGCTCTTCGGTTGCAAGAAAAGAGCCTTAATGTGAGGGAAAAAAATGGCTAGTCATCCCTGAGTAAGATTTTTGTTTTGTAGAGTGTCTGTCATGGTCCTTTGCAAGCCTGGAAGCAAAGTGAATCAAAAGCCTCGGCAGAAGACCTACGTCGACAGAGGCTCCATATATAGCAGGCGCTAATTATTAAAGCTCATTCCCTGATTTAGGACTCTCTTTTCCCCTTAGCAAGCCCATCACCCTGCCCCAACGCAGCTCAGGATGTTTGTTCAAAGCTTATGAAAATGTAACCCAACTCATTGCTAGAAGTTGTTGCTAATTAGTTGATAATAAACTTCTCCGGCCAGGACACAAAAGTCTTTCAGAAGTGCAAGGTGTTCTTTGTGATGCCCTCACAAGGGGAATTAGCATATCAATTCGGCGGGGGAACAATACAGCTGGGCTCTTGGCTTCCCCATCACCCCCTCTCCTTCCCTTCCTCCCCTTTCCTAACGTTTTAAGTGGATGTGGTGGGCATGAAAGTGAAAGGTCCCCAGGGCTGCGACAGAGGCTCAACCTGCCGCTCTCGTTGCACTTGGAGCCGCATCCCTGCTTTGGGTAGAAGCCCCCGGGCGTGGGGGACCACCGGGCATCCCACCCCTCCACACCGCTGCCTTTATCCACCCCTCCTCCGTGGAGCTGACAAATGGAGATAGCTGGGGGTTTGCGAGCCCCCGCCCTGCCTCCCCCTCCCCTCGCCACCCATGAAAGGGTTTTTCAGCCTGAAAGCCTCTTGCAAATGGATGTTTTACAACGCCTCCCGCCCCCGCCAAGGTAATTCTGCTACCCAATATCCTTAATAAAGACTGTTGTTCCCCCTTCAGTGGTGAAAGGTTCCTCTGACAAGGCAGGGTTTTTCTCCCCCACCTCCAAAAGGTGGATTTCTGAAGCTCCCCGTGCAGGTGTAAACACCCAGAGAAAAGCGATGTTCAGTCGGTTCTAAATTCAAATATCCGAGGGGGGAAGAAATCCCATTCTTAGCAAATTCATATAGGAATTTGTCCTATCGATTGCAACCTCCTCCTGCTCTCCTCTTTATTTCTTTTATTTTATTTAGGCCTGGGAAATTCCCAACAAAACACAAACCCCACAGACACAAGGCACAACCTCACGGTCGCTCGGTGACACGTGTAAGTGGATGCCATAGAGGAATAAAAATCCGTGTATAACAGGCTGGAAAAAGCAATTAAAAAAACTCTGCAATCCCGAGGCCTCTGATCCATCCCAGCCCAAAGGCTTCTTTAGATGTGTTCCTACCCAAAGGCTCGAGAGCTGCGAGACTTATTTATCCACATGGTTAGAGTGCAAAGAAATGCCTGGGTTAGGATGAGAAACGAGGGTTTGGGCCCTACAGGTAAATCAGAGCGAGTCTATGAAGTGGCATTTGCCCTCCTTGGTGGCTGCAGATGAACTCTTTGTTTGGAGCATGGGGAAGGGGCCAGTCTGCGAGGAGATAAAAGCTGGGCTTGCCTAATCAGGGCAGAAATAAACCAAGAGATTTCAATCTTCTGCTTTTTAAAGAATTTTCTTTTTATTTTATTTTATTTTGGGAAAGGAGCAGCATTCTCCAGTTGGCTCCCACTCAGAAAATAATAATAATAAAAAAAGGGATGCTTGAATACAGTTTATTTTTAGGAACTGCAGCGATATGTAGTGTGCATTAAGGCTTAGTGATATGCTAAGAAATAAGAGAAGAGAAACCTCTTTCTCCCCCCTTATATTGTAAAGGAAGTGGTAGCCCAGGAAAAACGCATTTTCTAATTACAAAATAAATAAATTAGTATTTATTAAGATAAAATATTTGTTTTCTTAGGTCTGTATAGAAAGTCTGGAACGATGAGAATAAAAGCCCAAATCCCAGGAGCTGTAGGTGAAATTCAGTTAAGGGAGGTGGGGGGGAAAAAGAACTTTAAGGCCGGTGGTTTCCCCAAACGCAAAACATCAGGGAGGAATCTGAAGAGAGCTTTACTTTCTGTGCAAAATCTCCATTGTTGCTTGGCAAACAATGGGAGCTCTGGGCGACTGGAAGGCTGTGAGAATGAATAGGGAATCCGCAGGATGTGTGCGGGTCAGTGCTTGGGGTCTCTGTCCTAAAGCCCCTTTCTCAGCTTGCCACAATAAAGTAGCACAAGGTTTAGTCTTTCCTGGGTCACTGGCCATCTTCTATTATTCAACACTTCACAACAAAAAACACTTATTAATCAGCGCTGACCAGAGGCCCCTTTTTGAAACAAGAGAAGGGGAGAAAGAGAGAGGGAGGGGGGGAGAGAGGGAGAGAAAAGAAGATTGAGAAACCCTGAACAGACCCTCCCAATACAAGAGCAACCATAGGCACTTTCTCAACTGGCCAAAGAGTTTGTGTGGGGTTTTTTTTTTCCTTTTTTTTTTTTCTTTTTGCCACAACAAAGTTTCCAATCAGGTCAGAGAGGACTGGACTTTCCCCCCTGCCCTACCCCCACCCCTGTTTTCCCTCTCACTCTCTTTTCCTCCTTGCTCTGAAGATGATGGAGACTTTGTTTGGCGAGCAAGGATGGCTTTAGGTCA